>JAQGAI010000541.1:0-19498 GCA_034696905.1 Lepidocyrtus violaceus
AGTAATGGGATAGGGATGCTCCTCTCTCGTCATCATCCTATTGCATGCATATAAAATAATTTCAGGTTATCTCTCTCTCTCTCCCCCTTTCACTACTATTCCACTAACCTTCTATAAGGGCTCCACACACACATACACACACGTAATTTAAAAAAGGACTTCTGTAGGGCCTTCAAGTCAGGCGAGCAGGCTCAGAATCTTTCTTTGCATGTACGCTCATAAGTAATCGATCCGAATCCAGAATCCAGCAGAAGAGAGAAAAAAATATTCCTTCTTATCCCTATTTTCATATCATGTGCAGGAGGATGAGATGAGAGCTTCTTCTTCTTCTTCCTATCTTTTTGCTGGCTTCCCTGTTTTTTTTCTTGGTTTATGCATGCATGGTTCCATGCATGCCTGCTTTCAACTAATACAATAATATTGCCTCCATCTCCTTTTCCTAGCTTCTTGGGAAGATGCGATGCGAGGAGCAGCAGCAGCGGCTCTATCGCATCGTCTCGATTATTACTACTGCAACTTCTGCTTTTCACGATCAAGATGAGGATGATGATGAGGATGATTCCATGGGATGAAGAAAGAGAAAACGTCATGTTTTATTTACTCTCGCTCCCCTCACATGCCCATTTAATACAGGAGCAAGGAGATGGTTTCTCTTAAGCTGGATTTCCAGCAGGAGCGGAAGACAGTAAACCCATATCACCATCATCATCATCGCCATCATCAGAGCCTTCTCATCACCAACAACATCAGCAAGAGCAAACCATCATCCTCATCCATCCAGGCAGAGAGTTTGCTGGAGGCCATGAAAAAGCTCGATTATAAGTTTTTAAGACTTATTTCGCATGACAGAATAATTTTAATAGAGAAAAAGAGGAGTAAACAGCGAGGCGAGGGAGGTTTCGTTTTGGATTGAAGCTGAGTCAACACAACAAACATCCTTTAGATCTGTGCATTAGCTCTTTGTCTACTGCCACCACCACTGCTTACCTTTTTCCTCCGAAAATCTAATCCATGTCGCTCATCCAAAAAGATGAGATTTTAGGATTTTAAAGGAAAGTAGAATAATAAATAGGGGCTCAAGCCAAGCCGGAGAAATGGGTTGTGGAAAGGTGTTTTGATTTCCAGAGTATGTTTATATTTGAGGACAATGATAATGAGTGGGCTCACTCGACTCCGAGCATATTGTCTGGTGGTATGCGTATGTGCCTGATTATGGCCAAAATATCATCAGACTCAGAAATAGCTTCAACATCAGCCCAAATTTGCTCCGATCTTTATACGAACCCAGCATAAGTCTCTCTTAAGCAGTGAGTGTAGTTGGACTCGTCAAGTATTGAATTTATAAAAGATGCGGATATTATGCTACCAAAACTTGTATGTCTTTTGAGTTTTTATTGCCAAAAATATTTCACTTTTCTTTTGCATGTCACTGCTTAAATACTCCTTTTCCCATTAAATCTCTGTTTGATAGTTAGGCTTTTTGTTTCCGTTCTCATCGGCTTGTATGCCAGTCTTCGGCTTCCCATTGTTTTTCAGTAAGTCTCACGTCTCCACTGCCGAAAGCAGTTTGGATTTTGGATGGATCACCACCATCATCATGATTTCGTAGGGCTTTCCCATTATTACTATATCTCTTACATAATTTGAGTAGGTGGCTTCATCTCATTTTCATTTTCTACATGGAGTACAAGACACGACGACATGTTCTTTTATTCCATTTTATGCAGATGAATCATATGTTCCTTTAATGACTATACAGTAAGCCGTACAGTGACAGGAGATAGATGAATAGATACAGATGGAGTGGGAAGATTAGGAAATGGGCAAAACGAGAATATCTAAATTTGAATTTTAACGGGAGAGAAGAAGACTCTCCTTCTATCCGGCATAACATAACTAACTATAGGTGGTTTCTGCTTCTTCGTCCTCCTATTTAAAATCTGAACTATTCTGGCATTAAAGCCAAAGAGGTAATAAAACTTGTAGTCCATATGGAACTAGGTAAAAGTATATTTCCAAACTTTGTAATCGTAAATTCCGGCGTAGACAGTAATGCAAGTCTTTACTGATCAGGAACATCTTCCATAGTATTCTTATCAACAGCCTTTATGCTTCGGGTTGACAAGCTAAAGCCAGGCAGACAGGCATATGGATGCATAAAATAGAAGCTGGAAACAGATGGGCTTCTTTCCTTTTGCCTCTTCCTTTCTATTTGTGTGTGGTTTTTGTAATGGTAATCATGATCATGGTTTATGGATAGCAACATAGCATAACATCGAGCAAGGGAAATGCAAATTCCTTCTCTATCAACTAGGTATATTTATTTGTAGGTACATTACGTAACGTTGTAAATGGAGAAAGATCTGAATTTTGGGATGAAAATACCAATCCGGAAAACTGTGTCATGTTTTTCATGGAGAATTTTGGAAATAAAGTTGCTTTGATGGGCTTAGGAGCAGCATTGGTGACGCTACGCTTGTGTCATTGTCGGCGGAGTGAGTGGAATGGGAACGGGAAGGAGTAATAAAAATGCAACGGGATTTTGAAGGAATGCTTTTACGGGGATAGTAAAAGGAGGAAGGAAGGAGATGAACGGAGGATGAGGACAGGACAAAATGAATGTCTCGTACTCCTTCACAAGGATACACATACTTATGGAAACTTCCATAAACTCTTTCTCCCTTCTCTTTTTTTTGAGTAAGTGGTCGCGGTGATGATGTGGAGTGGATTCCAGTTAAGGACCTAACAAATTGAAAGCAGCTTAATCCAAATTGAATAAGTATTAGTTCTTCTTTTGAAGTGAACGGCGTGCTTCCCTTTGAATTCAAAATCGTCATTAGATTACTTGACAACTTTGTATCGTTTTTTCTCTCTCGTTGAATATGAAAGGAGAGAAACCCGTAAAAAAGGAATGAGAGGGCTTGTCAGTCACCCAACCCATATTCGGGAAAGGCGAAGGCACGCATGGCAAAAGAATTATGGAACGGTGCAAATAGATTTGTGTGAACAGTTTAGGATTTCCAATCCACACAGTAGGCATAATCTGTAATATGGTTGGTAGTAGCTATCTATCCCTCTCGGTGAGATTTCATTTTTTCCAATTTCCTCTTTGTGATATCAATACAGCCGACAGAGCGAGAGCCGGAATAAAAAGATGTAACCAGTCATGAGTAACAGCCCCTGAAAATGAATACTCGGCTCATTTAGGGGATACCCAGTGGGAAAAAATAGCTAAAGATACTACATACGTACTAAGCAGTAGTGCTTTTGGATATCATAAAGATGCAACATCATCCTCATCATATTTTGTTTCTTTTATGATGATATTCTTCTTCCCTTGTTGCGCGCTGGCTTATCAAATTCCAAATCATCATTTTTTTTCTCTCGCTCTCTATTTATATATCTCTTCTCCCATTCTAACTGCTATCCTTTCTGGATTTGAAGGAGGCAAGCAGAAGGTATCGATCTATCGATTGAAAAGCGATGATCATGATCATGATGATGATCCAATGAGAATAGAAGAATCAATAAATTCTTGCATTGCATTACTTTCCACTCATTGGATCGTAGAGAGGGGGAGAGCAGAGAAATTTTCGTTTGTGGAACCTTATAAATGGGATCATCATCATCGCGATCATCCCAATCCCCATCCTCATTTACTGGAATGCATACCTTCCTCCACACCAAACCGCATTGCACTTGGGTGAAAATCAATTTGTACCGAAGAAGGAATAGATGGAATAAGAAAGAAAGGAGCTGAGCTGAGTGTATTAAGAAAACCTACAGAAAAGGATGCACGGCATTATTTCTAAAGATGCATTTATGATTGGATGAATATACATAAATGTAATCCGCATCATCATCATTTCATCCGCTTTCCTTTCAGTATTAAAAAGAAGGTGATGGAAAGATGAAATGATATTTGGATCTGGAGAAGGGGACCACCATTATACACGAAGAAAAAAAAACTGAAAATATTAGCGAGATGAAATAAAACGTTGATGATATGCAGACTCATCATTATTATTATCACAAGCTCCATTCGATTCCACAACGATTGATGAGAATGATTACGTAGAAGAGGGAAAGCAAGAAAAGGGGGATAAAATAAAACCAATGTTAATAATAAATAACCCAGTTTACAGTTTTTTTTTTACTCTGCTTGCTTTGCTTGAGAATTAGTTGATAAAAGATGATGAGGGATTGGAAATGGAATTCAATTTGAAAAGATGAAGCCTTGTCAGGGTGGTGGTAGTGGTATTTGTATTCCCATTTTGTCTGGCAAGAATGTTGTGAACCAAGTGCTTTGTATGCCAAGGTCTTCTACTCCTTTTCATCTCTCTTTTTCTGACTTAGGTTTTCCGATAATCCCTGGAACTATTTCTGTTTGTGAGTGTGTGAATGCATATATTACTTATGTACTTATTAAGCGTCAATTTGTCAAATGAATGTAGAAAGATGGTTGAGAAGATGGTCTTCCCCTGGATGATTGAGAAGACTTCTCCAAAGAAAACGAGGAAAAGGAATATTATCCATTTAACTCATCCACTTCCACCACCTACTTAACGGTGGATAAGCTTTAAAGACGCTGAAAGCTTCCTGTCTTTTGTACTTGCTGTTGGGGGCGTGCATGTCGGGGGATGAGGGCTATTGGCATTACAATACTCAAAATGAATATACGTACCTGCAGCACGTTTTTTTTGTTCCCAGTCACGTTTCACTTGACAGTAGGGACATTTCGGTCAGTCCAGCATTTTCCATTAATTGCTGGCTAAAGAGATAAGGTTTTTAATACGAAGTGAAAAAGGAAATCTTGTTTTGAAAAGGGAAATAAATATCAGTCCAAATCGAAATGTTGCATGGCCGTGGTGGTAGAGTGGCCACCGTAAAACGTGAAAATTTGACTTTATTTAGATTTCTTCTTCAGAACAACGGTTAGGAAATGGCGAAAAGTATTACAAAAGTAACGATATACTCCCTTCGTAAGATGGAAGTACCACTTTCCCGTTACGACACGATGCCAATGACGTCTGAACTGAATTTACGAATTCAAGCTCAGCTAAACCCAGCGAAACCAAACCAACTACGGTTTTAGTTTCTTTCATTTCTCTCCAGTTACTCAACAACAGACTACCGTAGTAGCAAGTTAGTAGGTTTTATCCTTTTATCCTTACTACTTTTGTTTTTCCAGGGAATGGGACTAATCAAATGTATCAAAAGTTGGTTTCCTCTTATCTTGACTACTACTGCTATTCCCGATTTTTTTATCCGTTCCTTCGTTCCACTTACATGATACTAATGATAATGTTTTTTTTTTGCTTGAGTGGTGGTAGCAGCAATGTATTATGCCTCTGATAATTAAAGAAACCAGATAGAAAACTACTCCCAAGTTTTCTGATAGAAAACACAATGAACCAATTTTCTTCAGCAGCCCGCAATTCAATCCTATCCAGTTCACTTTTATTTCATGCCCGTCATATGTCCCGTTTTACTTCAAAAACTATGGGCGTACGGGATAAATACATATATTACTAGGGTATTACCGGACACAAACAATGGAATGGTAATAATCGAGAAAAACAATTCGGCTCCGTTTCTATTTCAGTCCGGGATCGAAGCAGCAGTGACAAGAAGGTTGGTAATAGGAAGGAAGCAAGTAGCAGGGATAACTTTGGTCATTTCATTGAAAGTCTACCCTTTTCACCTAAAACCCGATATCTCTCTTCGCCCACGAGTTCACCCTCTGACCTTATGCTTTATAAGGTATCTTCATTTACTCCACCAGCTTGAAACAGTGAAAGGGTACTATTATTATGTCATAATGAAAGTCAAAGCTTGATTATCTGATATTTCATTATATGGCCGTGAAATGAATACCTATCCATCTCGTATGTGTTTACAGTAACCAAAAAAGTAAACTTGTCCAAGAGAGAGCCGAGCCGAGCAGAGAAAAAATATATCTGTAACACTAAAATACATCTCGTTTTCCACTTCTCCCCACATATCTTGTTCTTCTATTAATTTCCCCCGGAGCAGTTCCAGTAGTGGTGGTGGTGGAGGCAGAGCCACTACGACCACTACTCTGGTCTTTCAACTCTTCTTCGTTTCAAGAGACGAAAGAGGGAACGTAAAAGCAAATGCTTGTAATTGGGGAACGGTTTTCGCTATTTGTCGAAATTTGATCACTTAATTCTCCTCTCTCTCTCTTCTCTCTCCTTCATCATCATCATCGTTGTCATCATCAAAAAAAACGGGAAGAGAAAAAAGAGTAACTAACTAGCTAACTAAGCACATAAGTATAAAAGTAACTAAAATAAGAAGACGACGAAGGTAAAGCCAGACTTAAGAGAAAAAAGAAATTGAGCTTTGTGTATGTGCGAGTGTGGTTAATTCTCTCCTTCTCATCGATCTATTGCCCTACAGCCATACTAAAATAAAAGTTGCCTTTGCCTGCCTTCTGCTTCCCCTCTCCCTACCTTTTCCTACAAATATATACTTACGTTTTTTCGAAAATCGAATGCAAAAAAAAACACAAGATCCCAAGTCTAACGTAACCTAAGTATAAAAATCGCAGTGAGAGCAGTTATGTTTATAGCCCACTCACTGCCTTACATACGGGATGGAGGTTACAAGAGAGACTCTTGCTCTTGTTGTTTCATAGCGCCGCTGCTGCTGCTGCTGGAGAAAAAAAAACGAGATGAGAATGAGAATTGAGGAGAAGTAGGAAGAAAGCAACACCAACGAGCCAACCACATCCGCCCATAATCATAGCATGCATTATAGATTCATTTATCATCGCATCACATTCTCCACTCTGTAGTTTGTTACAAGTTAGCCCAGCCATTCCCACCCCTCCCTTTCTACAAGTTTGCTCCTGAATATATTTTTCCCTTCTTTACTTTTGTCCTACCTGCACTTTACTACTACACAATCCCCTGTCTGGATGAAATGGAGTGGAGGAATGTAAAAAGGACTGGTAAATACTTTGTTGGGAGAAGGAGAGAGAGAGAGAGCCTCACATCACATTGGCAAAACTGATTCTGGTGGTGGCATCGGTAATGTACTGGTTTTAACTTGGAGAGTTTAACCAAAAGCGACCTCAGTACAATAATTATGAATGATGGATGAATAAAATGGGAAGCCAAAGAAGGAGTGGGAAGAGGAGAAGAAGAAGGATTACGTACGGAGGTGGAAAAGTGGATGTTGATGGTGATAAAAGCTAGCTCCAGGTTAAGGCACGAAGTTTCCTCTTCAACCTTACGGCTCATATCGTTATCCTCAATCCTCATCGTCGTCAGCAGGAAAACAAAAGCCGCAACAACGCAACGTCGGTGAGAATAAGGTAAAATGCTAAGTGGCAAGGATTTTTTTTCGCTACTTCAATCCAACAAAATAAAACACACTCTTCTCCTCTCAACTCTTCCCGTCCATTGTCCACGGAGTTTTACAACCCACGACAAAAAAAAAGAAAGAAAAAGAAGTAAGTAGTTTTCGATATGAGATACGAAAATAACTGACGCTATATGTACAAGCCCATGTTTGAAATGTCCTTTCTCACCTACATTATCCTTGAGAGGGTGAGGGAAGGCGAAGTGAAGAAAAACACTGACAAAAGTTAAAGGGAAAAGTGTAGTGGTGGGAGCATAGAGGAGTTATGAACAAGTAGAAAGCACTTTTGCTTTCCTCTCTCTCTCTCTCTAATTTTCCCTTGTTTTTGTTTCATCTCTCCTTCCATCTCCCTTTCCAGAAGGAGTTATTTTTGTTGGAGTGAGTGAGTGAGTGATGTTCCAATTTTTAAACTTTTCCAAAACTGTCTACCAGTGACATGATGGGGAATGGGAATGGGAAAAGGACTAAATATAGCCCTCTCTCTCGCCAAATGTTACGAGGGAAGACAGGAGACAGCCACCCACACAGGAGTGTACGTCTGTGCCTAATAATAAATTAGATCACCCTGTGAGAGTGTGTACCTACCTACTTATCTTACGTCTCACCCATTCAGAAATAAAAGGATGGACGGGCAGACTATTTGTGTGTTTTTTTTCAAATGAATTGTTTATTTTTTAACAAAGTAAATAAATAATCACATCCTCAGTCCCTTGTTCACCTTTCCATTCGGTAAATGAAATGTTGGGGAAGGAATGAGAAAAACAATAGGAGCAAAAAGTTGATCATGAACTGGCACACCACCAAATGCGATGTGACTGTGTCCAGGATCACATCACGCACGTAAAAAACCGTAAAGTCAACCAAAACTGCGTTGGAGTCGGAGTCCAACTCCAACCCCCGCAAATGACAGAGAGATAAGATATGGAGACTGGACTGACCCTAACATGACATACTGCTATCATGTTCTACGTGTACATTACAGTTACCTTCCCCAAACCAAGCACAAACAAGAACAAGCTGTGTGTAATGTGCTGGTTGGTAAGAGCCACCAAACAAACGAAATTGTTTGGAATGACATTTTGTGGATCTCAGAAAAATAAGTAATTTCAATTTCGAGAGAGGAAAAAAAGGGAGAGGAGGGAAAAGGGCAGTGCATGAAAATCTGTAATGTATTTATCGCTCCACGTACAACAACAACATTGATATCGCAGTAAATGGATAATGGTAATTATGGTTATTTACTTAAAAGCATCTCAATTCTCTCGTCCTGTTTCTCTCTCTCTCTCATTTTCCATCTCACATAGATACATGTACTCAAAGACATTGAAGCGGACCGATGCAGTGCACTGCCAAGAAGAGATTTCCCCATTTCTCATTCCCTTCCTATTGAACTTGTTCGGTAACTATTAAGAAGTGGAGATGGACTTTTTGCTGGATTGAAAAAAAAATCTCGTCTTCCTCTCGACCAGCTTTAACTTTGCAGCCTGACTATCAGTCCATCCATGCTGGATTGCTACAGATTTGTTTGTTTGGATTAAAGGGGAAGCAAGGAGAAACAGAAACCCGAACACATTCACAATTTGTACGGATTTAGTTAAGAGAGGCGTAAGAGGGAAGAAAAAGGAAAGAAAAAGAAAATCTTGTTCTCTCCTTCCCATCTCTTCAGCTTTCGAGTTTTCTCTTCTTCACTGTCTTGTTGATCTCACTCAAGAAGAAGCACTACTACTATTGGAATGCATCCACTATTGTGCAGGATATAAAAGGAAGTGATTAGATGATGCAACATCAAGTAGTAGTAGAGAAGAAGGTTTCGTTTCTTTTTCTTTATCCCAATCTCTATTTCTATTCCAGCATGTACTATTTTTGTTATTGCAACCAACTGGACTTGACTCGACTCCACTCCAGTGGATTTTCCTTTTTAAGGCCTCCCCCCTCCTCCTACTCCTTCCTAATGTCTCGCATTGTCTGTCTAACGTCTCGCCTTCCTTTTTTCGCAACAAGGAGAGTGTACTTTTTGTTTACACTTACAAAGCCCTTCTCATCCTTCTTGAGTCAGTCAGTAACTTCAGTTTGGAGTCGTCAGCTGAGTCAGCTTTTTTTAGAGGAGAAAGAAAGATGCATCATTTCATTCCATTCTTTCCCTCCTCTCCCTTCCTATATTAGCACTATAGTTTACAAGAGGTTCTTTTTCCTTAGAAAAAATTCCCTATGTAAACATGGGATGATAGATAGAGCTGTTAACAACAACAATCTTCCCTTTTTTTCTCCTCTAAAAAAATTTCAACCTTCAATTTATATCTCTAAACGTATGCATGCATATGGGTGGAAGTCAAGAGGAGTGCACGGTATTTACTCTGTTTCAACAAAATGTTCCTAACCCGACCCAACCCATAACGAATTTTTATTTACCAGAGACGGAAGGAGACAAGTAAATGGTAAAGGAAAAAAATCATGGAAGTGCTGTAGATACAGCCGGTGGATTCCTATTTTTTTTTGTAAAAATGTATACAAAGTTATTTCCTTCCCAATTTTCGTCTTTTTTTCTTCTCATGCATGGGGGTCTTACAAGTTAAAAGGAATTCTTCTGTCCTCACTTTAAGAGGAAAGTGGAAAGAATTTTTTTTAGAGAAAAGGGAATACACTTAAAAAAGGGCTCGTAGTATTTGCATTGGTTTTGGTAACAAGCAGCTAGTGACGAGCTCGGCCCATTCATTCTTTTTGGGAAGGATCATGACGATCTGTTCACACAGGTTTTAGAAGAAGAAGAAGAAGAGGAGGAGACACATCCACACAACAACACTTTACATAATGCATGGCTTTGTCTTGTTTTTTTTTCACGAGAGGAAATGTTTAAAGGGTATCTTGGAAGCTACTTAAACGGCTTAAGAAATTTTGACGACACTGAACTGAAAGAATGATAAATCCTAAAGGACAATCTGTTTACTTGGAAAATTATTCCTAAAGTCATTCCAGATAACGATGTAATGATAAGT
This sequence comes from Lepidocyrtus violaceus, assembly GCA_034696905.1. Classification (NCBI taxonomy): domain Eukaryota; kingdom Metazoa; phylum Arthropoda; class Collembola; order Entomobryomorpha; family Entomobryidae; genus Lepidocyrtus; species Lepidocyrtus violaceus. Next base: position 10,383 of record JAQGAI010000541.1, read on the forward strand.
CGAGTAAAAAAAAGTAGGGGAGGATAACAGATTTTTCAATGAGATAACACTCGATATCAACAACTCCACTTTCGACAGTTTCATTCAAAAACGTTCGACACTCCAAAGCAGTTATTCGTCTTCAAGAAAGAAGGAATAAGGGATTCAAAAAAAGCATTGATACAATTTGTAGGGGAAAAAATACTGTTTATTTTAGCCTTACATCCAGTGGGAAAAAATACCTTTTCCCCGTTGAGATAAAATGATAATAATATTGAATAATAAATCCATTATCGTTCCACATTTCCAAAAAAGAAAAATACTTATTTGAAATCTCATCTCAAAGCCGAGCACAGTTGTTTTTGGAGGGAGCAATAATACAGCATTTCGTTGAAAGAAAAGGAGTAAAAGGAAAACGGCAGATGCATTCCATATTTTTGTCCCCCATCATCATATGTACATGTTCCAACATGCTATGCATGCCTAAATGATTATCCTCATTCACATAATTTATTTTCTGCTCCTCACATGTTACTTAATCATCGTTTAAAAATACATAATAATAAAAAAAAATATTAGTAGGCAGTTTAAGCCGGCGTGTGTGGTAGGAGACTTGTTGTAAAACTGAAACAAAAAAGGGAGACAAGGGGAACCCTCGCGTCACATCATGTCACAGTCAAAACTACACACAGTGTACCAACTCAACAGAAACAATTGCGTACGAGATTAGATGGGAAAGCGGGGAAGGGTATCTTCATTTCTTATTCTTACGCTCGGTTAACTGTATTGCATCGAAAATGCATTTTCATATCGTATCGGTATAGGGATCTTGCTCACCATCATCTCAGTCTCAACCTCAAGTAAAGAAGAAGAAAAATATAGAACTGTTTGGTTGGGTAGCATGAAGATCCCGGAGAAGTCTGTTGGCTCCCATTATTGTAGAACATGACCGTGTTTTTACACACACAAAATGAGTGCTCCGGTGGTGGTGCCATAACACTTTTACTTTTTCCCTTTATTCCAGCATCCATCCATTTCATTCGGATTCCATCAGTGGAAGAAAAAAAGTTTCAAATTACTAGTCCGATCATGTGGAATATATACATGCTCCACATTTCTCCTCTATGACAACGCATCCCATCCTCCCTACCATCCATATAAACATCTATTGGAACTAGTATGAGGAAGGTGCATTGGAAGTGGAGCATTTATGGCTGTATGTATGGAACTGAACTGACTTACTGAGGTGAGTGGGTAACACGAGAAAAGTTTGTTTGGAAGGATTTTTGCTCGTCTTTTATTTATATGTCAGCGTCAGCGTGCCATATGTGAGTTTGCTTGAGTAAAAAAAAGAAAGGAGCGAACCCTTTCCTCCAACTTATGATGATAATGGTGTTGATGAAAAGAAGAGAGAAGAAGATGCTCCATTTGCCAGTTTCCCTCCTCTCGCTCTCCATCCTCTGTAGTCTTTTATACTTACCTAGCTTCAGGTTGAGTGAACGTTGGAAAAAACATAAACTAGATAAATGTAGGATGGATACCTTAGGAAGGACTCCTCGGATGATACCGTGATACCAACTACCACACCATTGCATCATCATCATTATGACTATCGTCATCTTGATGATGATGATGATGATTATGGCACACTGACTTACAAGTAGAAAAGTGCAAGGAGAGGACTTGAGAAAGGCGCTTTGGGAAATACCCGCAGTTGAAGTGAGTGTAAGCCGTGAATTCCAAACGGCAAAGGTAAAAATGGAGCTTTACACTAAGTTTCCCTGGAATAAAATGCTGCTCCTGCTGCCGCTGATGATGTTTATACTATCCTATTTTAGAGTTGACGGTGAAATGCTACTTTTGCAACTTAACTGAACGGAGCTGCACACCTTTTGAATCTTGATTGAATAAGAAAGGAGTGAGAATTTTTTTCCTCTGCTTTCCTTTATACGTTTTAGGCTTGCTTGGGTGAACTCATTCTATGTTTTTTCTCTCTCTTTTCTACCTGGCTAGAAACTGACGGATTCTAGACTCGTATCGCTGGAGAAATACTGGGCTGATAACATGACGCCAGTTATATACCTAGCTGGGTATGTGAAAAGACCGGGTTATATGTTTAGGGAACGAAGAAAAAGAAGAAAAAAATACTTTTTTTTGCACGCAAGAAACCCGAAAAGTTTTTTCTCGGCTGCTGATATACTGGCTGAGGCAACTACCTACATCATTATAGTCGTATAAAACCTTCAGCACAAGTCTAAAGACGTAGTTAAGCCCGAATAGTAATTACTTTTTGATAACGGATTTTATCCTCTGATTAACGCTCATATTTGACTTTCATCTGGATTCAATCAGTAAAAATTAATGCTTCCACATATTCCAATGCCAACAAGCAGTAAATGTTTAAAATCCCTTGAATGTTTTTTTTAACCGGACAGACATTCAGTTTGATCCATCAGAGCAAAACCAAATGCTCCTCGACTTTTTTTTGTCGGCTAGGCAATAATACCGCACCGAACACGCATATAATAAATACCGCACTATAAAGGGCATATTTATTATATTCCTTAATACGGTAACAGTGTAAGTCAAAAAATCACTTTCCATGCTTGACCAACTTTCCTTCCTGGAGAAAATGTGTATTTTTATTTGATTTCGTGGAAAAAATTCAAGGGGAAGAAATGGCCGTACAATGTCAAGAGAGAGGGAGAAAAAAAAGTATGAGAAAAGAATCCAATAGGATTTTATTTTCTTTCTTTCCTTTTTCTTCCTCCACTTCATCTTGTTGCTTGCTAATCCTTGAAATTGGAAAGGGAATAAGAATCTGTAGGAAAAGCGAAAGGAATGGCGGGAGAAAGGGAAACCGAGCACATAGGCTTATAGAATCGGGATCACATCACAGGAAAATGTTCTTTTCTTTCCATTTTTCCCTCCGTGTGATGTCTATCCCCGCATCACACATATAGTGTATATGGATGGAATAAAAATAGAAGCTTTCACCCATTCTTATACATATTGCCCAACCATCTACGGATCATATGAACTCTCCCGAAAATGGAAAATAAATTCGCATGGAATCGGATTATAGTCTTCTTATATTTTCTCTCAGGAAATAAATATCATGAGTCAACTTGAACAACAAGTCACTCACTGTCCTCTTACATTTTCCTCAATACGTTAAGTCGAAAGACATATATCCAAAGCCAAGTATGGGGAAACTGTCTGGTCCAAATATACTTCGAGTAATTGATATCAAGTATGTACATATTTCCATGTTCCATTTTTTTTCTAGTGCCAATGCTACTCAATAATTAAATGGGTATTTTGACAGTGAATATTTCACTCACACTTACATTTATTCCCTGCAACCTTCAATTCAGTTTTTTTTTTGCTACTTTAAGCTGTCGCATAATAATCGCTTGGTTTTGTCACCCCAGTCGAAATACATTTTTTTTTGCATTCAAATGTTGCATTGTAATGTAAATGCTAAGAAGGAGATTTGTTTATGGAAAATACATCTTCGTAGGAATAACCAGGCTATATGTACATAGTTGCAGCTTTATTGTCAATCTTTTCGTCTCCCAAGTAGGAAAAATCGGTTGTTATTGTTCCGGAGCCAACCGGGAAGTTGTAGATATGCATTTTTTTAGGGCATTAGCATAAGCACATCCGATGACTCTAGTAAGAAAGCCCATGCAAAGAAATTCGGATAAAAACGATCTATAAAAGCATCCACGAAGGCTTAAAATGAGAATTCATCGTTTCCGTTTGGGTTTAGACATGGAAAATGTTGTTGTTCTTGTTGCAGTTTCGTAGTATTGTGCTTGTTAGAATGTTTGAATCCTGTCAAATAACGACATATTTAATGTGTGCCCACACGAAGTACAGGGGATTACTGGTGCAATCATATAGCCTCCGCGGTGCAATGTGGAAGAATGAGTGACGACCCGGCTTGGAATTTTGGAATGCAGTAGGAAAACTTTTGTTTTGTTTTTAAGTGTGGAGGAGATGAGAGAAAGAAATGGAGTGATGTTGTTATGTCTCTGATAAGCGCCCCATTAGTGCTAGCAATAAAAAGCCAAAAAGAGACTCTTATGACGGCCTCCCTCCCTTCCTCTCCGTCTACTGAAGTTGATCCGTGTAGTAGTAAGTATGCATGCATGCATAAGTTCCCAACAAAAACCAACACAAAAAAAAATCGAACAAAAATGCCAAGAAGATTATGTAAAATGAAAGGGCTGAAACACACTTACAACGGGAAGACCTGAGAAAAAATGGAAAAACGTTCGTAAGAAGTGCCAGGCAATAAAATGCTAAAAAGATAAAAGACCCGTTTTTTCCTCTCATTCTTTTTTAGCATCCATGCATGTCGTTGGAAAGAGAAATGACAATACATTGGTTTCCATGTAATGATGATTATGGCGATGGCACTTGCACAAATTGTTTCTCTCTGGATGGAAAACCCGTAATTCCACAACTCAGGTTTTTTCTCCTCTGCTCTCCCTACTTTGTAGAACAAGTGGAGTATGAGCAGCAGCGGACTGATCTGACGATGATAATTTCCTATTTTAAATCCGTCAAGGAGTAAAACACGAATTGAAAGGATTGCTGCTGTAATATTAGATCATGAGATAGTGAACAAACAAAATCCTGCATACCATACCACCATACCAAGTACACAAATCACAAACACAAATTTACATAAAAGTGAGGAGACAACATTCGTCTGCTCGCTCTCTCTCTAGCAATATAGGAGATGTTCGAAGGAAAAAACAATTCACAATTGTTTCCATCTATCTATCCATCAATCCCTCCTTGCTTGTTTGGCCCTTATTCTTCTGCCAACGATAAAAAAAATCGAAGAAGAAAAAAATCATCCAATGAACTATAAGATGCCTGAGCCTGAGAGGAAAAAATCTCTCTTTTGTTTTTGCTGCTGTGTTGTGTTAATATTGTCAGTAGTTAGTAGTGACAAAGATTCAGGAGATTGGAAACTACTATCTCAAGTCAATATGTACTATATCAATCCAACTCCTCGTACTCGCATCCAATCCAATACTTTCGTAAATATCTCAAAAGACAATAATTTCCTTTCCTTGTCTCTCTCTCAGTGACAAGACAGGAACACTCCGTTCTCCACTCTCGGAGACTCTTCTTGATAAATTCTTAGAGGAAGGCGAGCAGATATATTAACTAAGCTTTGGAGCTTAAAATTAAGCAACTACGATTTGCCATTCCATTTTTCTAAACTCGGGATCTCTCTTATCCTGTGTGGTGGTGTAATAATGAAGTATGCGTAAGCATCTGAAGGGGATTTGTGAGTCTATACAGTGTGGAGAAGAAGAAGAAAAAAAACCAGTTCATCAATCTGCAAAATGTGTTGTGCATGTCTTGAGAAATTCTTGAATTTAAATTCACGCGGAGGAGGCTTATTATTATTATAGCCAACAGGCTTGAAAGTAATTTCCACAAAAGAAAATAAAAAAGGAGAAGGAGTTGGTATATTAATAGTGGATTTGTTAAACGTTTGCTTTTATTTCCTCTCCTATCTCATTTCCGCCACCATCGTAGAGTAGTAGTCTTTTTTTCAATTCATGATGATTCCTTTCTGTTTTTCACAAAAGCCTTGATAAGACAACAAGTTGGATCCGATAATGAGGAGTAAAAAATGGGATTGCTCTGGAATTAATGATTTTATGTTTGTATAAGGAGGCCTTGCATCATCATAAATATGTATGTTTAGTGGCTTGTCAGAGATAAGAATAACTGGGTAGTTTTTCATTCTCAAGATTTCCAACCTCAAAAATGTTATCCCGATTAAAAAAGGGGGTGTCGTTAAAGTTTATTCTTGTAATTTGTTTGTCCCGTATACAAAAGCAAGTAAAATGGGCAGTGTGTAACAAAGCAATGCAAATAATTTATATTTTTTTGAAAAAGCGTCATCATATGTATATTATCAATGCAAATTTTTAAGGGCTAGCGCATACGTAACTACTGCGCTAAAATTCCAACAACAAAATTATTTATTTTTTCAAATCCTTACCTTTATCCATATAGTCCAATAACAATAATAAAAAATGAGGGAACTCCAGAACGTATAAAAATTCCTACAAATTAGATACAATATTTATGTATCCTTCAATTTAGGTGAGTAAACAACTTGAAGAGTTTTATTACTCTGCTTCTTCGTCTTCACCCTCAAACCACTATGGCTCGCATGATTATTATTCCCATTCATTAAATATTTGTTCACCTCTTGTTGATTTTCACATGCACTCACTTGCTTGACATTTCACATGATCACACTTGGGTTACGTCCTTACGAAAATACGTTACGTACGCCCGTACGGTATGTGCATAAAACTCATAAAATTTTCATGACAATACCCCAACAAATGACGACAAATTAGGGGCAGATGAAGCTGATATTATTTATTTATTATTCTCTTATTTGGGGAGTAGACAGAAGATTTTACAAACTACACAATCATAACAAGGAACATCCCAACTATTTGTATGTATGTACGAAATATGTAATATTTTAAAACCTACTTTCCCTACTCGACTGACAGTATCCCTTCTGTAATATCACGTATGTAGTTTTAGGCTTAACGTTATTCCACGTTAACTCCTTTACTGTTCACGTGGATAAATAAATAATAAGTTGGAAAATGTAGGAGGAGGGTATAGTACCTCATGTTCATATTCCATATTATTGCACTGCCCGTCCTACTTCCCACTCCGCCGTCACCGGCAATTTATTCTACTTGAATGAAGGAACAGTAACGCTCCTCCATTGAAATTGAAATCCTCCTCCTGTCATTACTCCCAATTTATGTTGTTTTTTTTTGTAGATTTTAAATTCCTGTGAGTTCAAGTTTCCTTCGGATTTTATTGGCAGTTTTATTTTACATGGACGCACAATTGCCAGACAGGAGCAGACCACTCAAATATTACGTCTTTCTTGGCAAGACTCGTTAAAGATGATTAGTTCCTGGCCGAGTTTCTCTTGCTGGCTTCCATCAATTTATGACAACAATTGAATGTTTGAATAGTGTATTATTTTTTCCAGAAGTCACTCGACTGTGTCAGGGTTACAAATAAATGGCAGTGTAATAGAATGTTATGATCCCAACTCATATAGTTCTCTAGTCGGTTTACATGTAATTCATTCAATATTTTTCTGAGTAATCAGCCGGCTCATTATCTATTTCCACATTCTGTTCCAACACTCTCACTAATAATGAATCCCGTAATGGGTCATTTATCTTCCAAACAATCCTGATATGAAAAAGTTACAAATGAGACTATTTCTCACACCCAACTCTGAACACGTGCGACCGACGGTCAATAACTTTGTCCAAAAATTTCCACCTCAATTGAAGAAAAACTTGGGTATGGACTAAAAATCAAGTTGAGTTTGTTCTTCACAATTTATATCGATGCATATATTCTTCTTTCCTTCCCAAGTTTGTTTTCTTTATGTTGAGAAGAATGCGTAATGCTGCATATTTCATTCCGTTTCTTTCTCTTTTCTGGAAGAATGTGGCAAGGGGAAAAAAATCTCACTTCAAAGAATTTTTGTTGAATGGGACACGCATTAAATTGCATTAAATTGCAATGCAGTGGAGGAAAAGTGTTTAATGTAAAATGACAAAGTAGGACCGGTGAGAAGTTACACAGAATAGCCTAGACTATATTTATATCTACGCACTCGAGAAAAAAATAAAAGTGACAAGTTACAAAACTGGTTTTTTCCTCATTTCCCTTTTATTCTTGACTCAGTCACTCAGTCACCCACTATTCTCTTTTGAGTTGTCCAGGCAGAGAAATAAAAATTGTTTGCCGTTTAGAATAGATAGTCTCTGACAATTTCGTTTGAATTGAATCCAACTCTTTTTGTTGAAAGTCTGGAGGAAGGTGGACTTGTTGTCAGTTTTTTAGCTGGTAATATTAGTAGTGGCTCTTCCCTATTCACAATGAACCTTTTGAATACTTCAAGACATTGGATAGAGGAAACATAATCCTTTCTTAGTCCGACTTTTTTCTTGTAAAAACGTCCTTTTCCGAAATTAAATTTGTTTACCTAACGTATTATTATTCTACTGCAGCACAGTGACAATCCAAAAAAAGAATGGTCTTACACTCACTCACACGCTGAACAATAGCTCAAGTGTTGAGAAAAGGAAGAAAGATGCTCCGCCACTGCCAGTATGCAAGACAGTTCGGAGAGAAAAGTAGCGTGACCTGTTTCGTACAGTGGTGAGCAGTAAACTGAGCTCTTGGGTTGGACTGGAGCTGATTCTAATACTTGAAGAGGAACACTGCTGAGCCTAGTTGAACTAAGCAAAGTAGGGGAAACAACTTAGGCAGAGATCCTGAGAATGAAGATAGCTAGGCAGAGGCAGCTCAGTATTATCCAATGCTCTTGGTATGAGTACAAATGTTTTTGATTTCGGGGAGCATGAGCCCACCAACATTCAGCAGAGCTCTGATGAGGATACTGCTGCTCCTACTATACAGCATTCATTTTTATCAGACTTGGAGGAAAATGCCAAGCTAAAGAAGAGAGAGAGAGAGGAAGGAGAGCACATTTCTCTTTTTTCGTATATCAAAGCTTTAACGTTCTCTTCCCGTTTTTCATTCCTTTTCAGCCCAGTTCAGTGGGTTTCTCTCTCCAGCGATCTCTCTGTCTCCCTTTCAGTTTGTGTTCTGTTGTGTACGACGGTTGGCTTTAAACTAAGACATGGAATTCAACACGCACCCGAGTTGAAACCAGATTTTTTCTCCAGGAGCAAAAGCACCACCACCAACCAGCCAGCCAGCCTTCTCTCTAACTATCTTACTACATACAGAACTGTAAAGCCAAAACCAAGAAAGGGAAATGAAACCAACTTTTTCTCTCTTCTCAATTTTAGCTCGGCTCTGTGTTCCACCAGCCTGGCCAATGCAATGTTTCATGTTATGTTCTTGAACCAACACATTGCTTCCAGCTTTTATATTGTAGAACATCTTATCCAACTCCAGTTGGCCAATCTAATGCGTGTAAGTGAGGGTGTCCGTAGAGACTGCCACCCAGGCTAGGGCCTCCTCATCATCCCCCACCATAGATAGATATACATATATATATATATACAGAG
>JAQGAI010000542.1:0-19497 GCA_034696905.1 Lepidocyrtus violaceus
TTGGTTCAAGCTACCCCCTATTATACGGACATTTTTTTCTCGTAATTTTGTAAATGAATGAGTGATTTTTTTTTGTATTTTTTGTAATTGGCAAAGTGTGAATGCAAAATAAATTGGCTGCAAGATTATCGTATGCTGTTTCAATCTTCCTCAGCATCTTAAAATTCTCATCCACACTTCATAACCACGAAGCATAAAAGCTCAACTTTCATCCATCCACATCTCAACAACATAGGCAGGAACCTTCAAACCGTAAACCGTTATCCCTCCAACATATTTAACGCACTCCAATCATTTAACTTATACCCTCCAATCTTAATTTAATACTAATCGTCTTTTCTCACTACTTTCTCTTTGCTAATCTGACCTGTCGTTAAGCTCCTTTAGGTTGAGGGGGAAAGTGGGAGACACACTGCTTGCTTGATAAGTCGACAGCCAGTCAGTCATCATCACGAGATGAGACGATCAGATCATGTTCAACTTTTTCTCTCTCTTTTCCTGGGGAATTGTACTATAAACCTAGCCATTCCATGAAGCAGATCCCATATCGCCTCCAGCTCCTTCCATGTTGATGGCTTTTCATTGGTAACAAAGCGTTTCCATTTAAGGATGACGATCGGATCATGTGATCCGTTTAAGAGAGTGAGTGAGTATAAAAGAGTGATAAACCGATCGAGAGGATGAGCATTTACGGTAAACACTTTTTGTAAGAGAAAAAATAATAATGAGACGATAAAATGTCTATCCGTCCTTCTTTTTATTGGGTATAATCCGATTTTGGCAGAGGGAAATGGTGTTGCTCGCTCCTTCGGTGAAGGTAAACGAGTAGGTTTTACTTGATCGGATAGAAAAATAGAGAGATACCTAAAGATTGGAAATGGATTATTTCAGCCCAAATTGTTTCTTCATTCCAAGGAAAATTAAATCCTGTTTATTTATTTATTTAGCCGAACAGAGCACAAATTGTCAATCACAGAATCCATTTAGCTTTGGATACTTTCACGGAATAAAATATATTCGGCTGATGAATGACGATGATGACTTTGATGACAAAGCACAATTCCAGGGACGTGCTAAGCATATTAAGCAAACTTTCCGGGAAATGTCATCTTCCAAGCAGGGACTGGGAACTGGGATGCGATATCATCATATCATGCATGAGATGGGGACATGTATCAATTAGGCAATGAAAACCCCTCTCGTTCTCAGAATAATCTTAGTTCTTCCTTTCTTTTGTCAGTGGACAATAAAAGCGCAACTCCAATTTTAGTCTTAACTGCAATCAACTCTAATTATAAAAGCATTTTTTTCGACTGCTGATGCTGAAACTGCACCACAGCACAGCTGCATTTGGATCAAGGACAATCAAAGTGGAATTTAAAAGCTGCGGACAGCTCCAAGAAAAATATCCATCTGCACAGTCAGTCAGTCCTCTAGACACTCCGGCTAAAAAAAAGTAACTTGATTCCTGCCTAATACGTATTTTTCCCTTTTTTCGGTTTCTTCTCCTATTCCGCCGGCTACAACATTAGATTAATTTCCTTCCCAGAGTGGAGCTCATTTGTTTTGTGACAAAGTGAGCTCATGTTATCGTATCATATTATGAGTAGCTGATGGTGATGATGAAGATGGGCTTGGTTGGGCAGACTGCTGCTCACTCCTCCCGAAGATGATGTCTATATGTCTACAAGCTATATTGTCAAAAAGGGAACTTATCAATGTCTCTCCAGCATAGCAGTAGATAGAACGAGTACGGCATGGCGTGCCATCTCATATTCCTGGCCTCACCAGCACCCACTCACCACCAACTTTGTCTCTGACAGCTAAAACAAATTCCATTTTTATTTTCACATTTTCTTCTTCAACAGCCCATTTCTCTATTTGTTCTTGGGAGTGAGATATAACACATTCGCACATTTTGTCTTTTCTCCCCGCACAGGAGAAAAACTATGACGAACGGAGGGACACACACACGACATGCCTCTTCTCGTCTTCTCTCCAAGAAAAATAAATCGACAAGTCACTCGCTCCATTCACTCCAACCCAGGCAGGGCTTAACTCTAACGGAATTATAAAACAATGTATCCTTGCCTTATTCTGCATCTCATTCGGAATCCATTGCCGCCACCAAAAGAAGATGAAGCATATCAAACAACCATCCATACAGAAAAACTTTCCCTCTTCAACAGCAAAGAAAAGGGCTACCGAAACAAGACAAATAATCCTTCAAAAAATGAATCTATTTCCAACCAGCCTCCTTCCCAACCAACCTTCTCCTCTCCCATCCATAAAGTTTACACAGTGACAATGGGGAGAAAGCGTAAAATAAGAAGCGTTTTATTACATCCATATCGCTCCACATATGACCAATCTTGAAGATAAATCATCCAAATAAATCTTTTAAAAGATAGCGATACAATCTTCTTCTCCTTCCTCGAGAATAGGATGGAAGATGGGAATGATCTATAACGTAAATCGTCAGCCATGTTGTTTCCTTCTCCTTCACTTTTCTTCCTTTTCTGGTTTCCCAGCTTGCTACACACACTTTAGATTTTTTTCTTTCTCGCAGCTTAAGTCCATTTTTCTCCTTTTCCCCAGTTTGCCTTTTCCTCCCTCTCACTCTCTCTGCTTTCAACTCACATCGCCAAAGACAATGAATCATGTTTTTCATCACGCATGAATGCACGTGTCCAGTTGCATGTTTCGTATAAGTATAGAGGAGGATTTTGTTCCCTTATCGCTGCGCTGGACGATGATGCTGATGCTATGGCTATATATGTCTCGGATCTGATGGTATGGTGGTAGCTTTGGATCGCCTAGCTAGAAAAAAAAGAAAAGCAGCTTAAGTCTTCTTCATGTCAGACCTTTCCTTTCGGAATCGGGTGGGACAACCTCTCTCATCTGTAAAAACAGATGAAATCAACCTTCATTCAACCTACAAGAACGAGGTGGATCGGAGGGATCGGGAAGAGAGCAACAGAACAATGATGGTATTGATAATGCATACAAGCATGCCTAAAATGGACAACCGTACCAGCACCACCACCGCCGCCACCATCACCATTTTCCAATATACCGTCATATGTGAGGTATGAATCTTCTTCTTTTTTTGAGTTTTATTCCTTTCTTCCTTTCCCCTCTCATATGTACATATTCAAGATCAAAAAAAAAAGAACCAACGAAGATATTTATTTATTTTTTCTTCGTGGGGAAATGATAAGACCCGAACTGAGGAAAAGGATAAGTATGCGAAGGAGAATAAAAATGCGGTTTTCTTTCTCCTCTCTTGTCCTGTCTCTTTCTTGAGTGGTATGGTGTGCGAGGTTATATAACTTAAGCATATAAAAAAAACCGAACCGAGCTGAACAAGGAGAAAAACGGAGAGAGACAGTTATCGGGATTGTGAAATGCGTGGGCTCTTCATGTGAACTCAAGTGGAAAGTTTGTTGTTAGGAAATGCCATCCCCAAAAGACGACGATGAGGATAATAATAATAATAATAATTCCATTGGATGATTTCATAAACTCCACCACCGCCAACACCACCATACAGAGCTGAACCTCTCGGAAGGAAGTGTGGGGCCTAGTGAGTCTTATATATTTCCTGTTTCTCTACTAATAATGTACACTTTATCATCATTATCATGATCATCACAAGAAAAATTCCTTTTTTCCTTTTCACATCCACTTTTCCACCATATTTCCGTTCCGACCACTGATGCTGTTTTGTTGGGGGAGATCATTATATACTAGCACAAGCCATTTCACATTCCACAGAATAATAATTTCATCCAGGGTAATATATTCATTGAATCATACGTTCCACCGGAATCCAACAATTATGGAGGCGATCAAGTACGTGTGAATATGTCGTGTGTAGTTCATCTCATCTGGGGTTTTTAAGGAAGAGAAAGGAAAGGGGTTCGTCTTCATATTGTGTTTTATGTATGTACAAGTTTATGTACTGTACTGCCTAGCATCTTTTTTTAAATTCACGATTTTAACTTTCACTTTCTTTTTTTCTTCAAATTTTTATTTTCCAACTTGAGTGAAGCTGTCGTTCCGATCCCGTCATTTCTCTCTATTTCTCCAGAGTTTCATTACATTTTTTATTCCTCCCATCATCTCATCATCATCGTCATCATCTCAATGTGAACAACAAAATTTTTGCATTCCTCTTCATTCCATTTTTTCAATACGGAGGGAAAAATTATCCAAAGTCATTTCAAGAATGGCTGAATGTGTGTCCCTGATGGAATTTCATGAATAATATTTGACTACAAGAGAGCATCGAAGACTGGGGAAAAAATTGAAGGTGATGATGTTATAAAAGGGTGGGACTCTCCGGAATTATTGCTCACAATCACAATAAGCATCATCCTCAACATCATCGCCATCATCATCATCATCATCAACGTCGTCATTCGAAGTAATCATAAAAAATCGAGAAGAAAAAAAACGTAGGGATCGTCTCTTCTTATTTCCTATCGAAACTGGACAGATATTTTTTTTAAGAAGAAGAAGCATCAGAGTCATGAAGCACTATCTGGAAAGCCCAGGAAAATGAAGAAAAATAGACAGAACAACTCGGAAAGGAAGACAGAGCATGAACTTACAAGAAAAAGTGGAAGTTTGGTAAAAAAAAATATATAAAGAAGCAAGCAAGCAAACATTCCTCCTTTCTCCGGCTACTCGACTCCATGGAGGAACTCCATCAGAAGAGGTACGTGACTTGACTGAAGACACGAGTTAAGTTTAAGTTTGAGGGGGAAAGGGAAAAAAGAAGCTTGGACCGATGCGATCCTGACTGGGGGAACAGATACCTATTACGGGAGATAGGATAGGATGGTGGATGGAAGATGATTCTGGATGAAAATACTGATGCGATGCTACTGTGGGACTGGAAGGAACGAAGAACAAGATGATGATGAGGAGGAGGATGATGCTGGTGGTGGTGGTATGCATTATATTAAATGCATTAAATTATGTAGGTACAATACAGTAAGGTATATCTATTGGATGTAGAGAGACATGGGTCATGTCATGTGTTATACTTTTAACTGCTATATATTTTATTTAGTATGGATGGAACAGAATTGAGTTGGAGAAGAGGACCCTTTTGCTTGGGCCTATTTTTCTTTCATTTTTTTTTGTCTTTGTCCTGTGGTGAATACTACAACAAGCCGAGTTCTAGAAAATATAAACCCTTCAGACTCAATCCAACAATCCTTTTTCGATGACCGGAATAAATGGACTTTCACCATTCTTTCATTCCTTTCTTTTTATTTGCCCCAGTCCAGTTGTAGCCTTGACCAGTTCATGTTTTCAGTTTAATTGTGTGTTTAGGAATGAAAAGGGGGATGAGGAAAAAAGAATCGGGCAGGGCATTGATGATGCAACACGAAATAATCGAAAATGGGATTGTCCTCCGAGCACACAATAATACGTAATAATAGAGTGCAGAAAGGAAATTGGGAGTGGAAGGGGAAGAGGTAAAAAGGAAGGCAACCAAGGCTGAGAGATCTTTAAAGAAAAGGTCCGGAACTGGAACAGTTCAGAAAGGGTCGAGAGAAAGAACAGAAATAGCGAAAGAGAGAAAAGGGCAAAATTGCCTAAAAGACGGAAACAAGAGGCTTATCCGTGAGAATAAAAATAAGTAAAAGTGTCCCTGAAGCGAAGACTTCTTTTTAGGTGGTGCTATATATATTAAGCTATGTTACAGATTTTCTGGAGTGAAAATTGTTACACTAGCTAAATGGCTGGAATTTCTAAGGAGGAACAAAAATAGGTATAATTGGATGCGTTCAATGCACCATGAACAATAGCGATAACCGTACTGAAGAAATCGCAGGTAAAACTTCGTCGTAAAATGTTTTTCTTCTTCAAAAATACAGATATTTTCACACGTAGGACAACACAAACGATGAATACGATGATATGGCTCACTTTCGCTATATTTTTGTTTTGCGGGAGAAAGCAGCATACGCATGCGACGATGTTGATGCTGCCCTTCTTCCTCCTTCCTTCCTTCCTTCCTGCTCAGGGTAATATTTATTTACCACAAAATGATTATGGCTTTCCAACGTCTCGCCACGATTTATGATGACATTTCCCAGCATCATTATTATGCACGTACGAGCGAGGAGGATACGTTACGTAATACACGTGTGTACGTGTACCTTTTCCCCAGCTGTCTGAAAATATGTTTATTTCAGATAGCCGCGGCGCTTTCCCTCTTGCATATTATTATCGTAAAAACAAATTTCCTATTCCGTTAGAGAAGCTATATATTTTTCTCCGAGGGCGGCTGAGGTGCTGATGGTGAGTGGCATGACACTACAGTGGTGTAAGCATATTTATGCAAATCCGTTGTGGCGGACCAGGCCAGAGCTGGGGAGGGCCAGTGGAACTTCTTGTTCCTGTTTGGATTTCATTGAATTTCAATTGTAAAATGAAAATATTCTCAGTTGCATGAAATGGGATGGGATGAGGGAAAATAAATGCTTTTGTATTAAATTGTACGATAGAGTTCCATTTTCAACACCAATAGAGAGAGGAAGTTAGTAGATGGGAGGAAGGCCGACGAACGGACAGACCATTTTAATCTATTGCTTTTATGTCGAAGCTTTCACTTTTCAGGAATGATATTTTTCTTTCCTGGACGAAATCGGACACAGCTGGGAAAAGTAGATTTGAAATCAGTCGGTTTCGATTTCTGTACGATATGCTTCAAAGTTGGAGCAACTACGCTAACCTTGAAACTTGGAAAGAAACGAGGGAGAAACTAGAAACATGATCCGTTTATATTTTCATGTGGTTTTTCAAGCACACTGCATGGGTTGCGTTGCGTATTTGTATCAGATTACATACAGGAAATAGTCAATATGAAAAATGTTTTTGGTTGCAGTTTTAGAATTGATGACGGTGAAAGTAAAGCTGATTTATTAAATTTTGTCCATCCACCTTTTGCCGTGTTTAGAATCTTCCAAGTACACATTTATTCTTACACATATACGAAGAAATTTACATCTGAATATAATGCCTTTTTGGGTTTGCAAATTTTAAAAATTGTAGCCGTATTGAACACTCTAAAATGGCATGTCAAATTCATCCTATGATCAATTTTTCTTCCATCAAAAATGAAAGCATCTATCTTGAAACTATCTGTAGGTCTGCCCTTGATTTAGGCAAGCAACATGATTTTAATATGAACACTGCAAATATATTTCCATAAAACTCATCATCACCATTGGACGTGTCATGATGATGATGATGTTGATTATATCATCATCTCAAAATCCCAAATGATTAAATAATGCAATTATTATTGAAGTAAGTGCTCACGAATAAGACAAGACAAGATGACGATGTGCGATGACATGAAGACTGTCAATGGTGGCGGTTCTGGGGTTAAAATGAGGAATATTGCAAAGGAAGCCGAACCTGCTTAGAATAAAAATTTTCCGTTAGTTTTCCATATCCAAAGTGAAAGTCACCTTTGAGATAAACAATCATAACAAAGAAGAAGGCATTCAACCATGAACTGCCACCACCACCATCACATCACGAAAACTGGATTGAGTTGTAAGTTGGAACTCACTCCACTCCGAACAAAGTTCATTTTTATTAAAGAAGCACCGACTGTATTTCTTGTTGGAAATTCCAATTTCTTCATATAAGAAGGTTTCTTCGTGGTATATGAAAGGTTATCTTTATCATCGTTATCATATCATACCATCGTAGTAAAAGATGTTATCACATGGCTTATTTACTATATGTATTCACTATATTGTCTTTATTTTTTATAGCTTTTTTGGAGATGGCTGCCCTATTAGAATATTTTTAGTGTACTGTTCCAGCAATAATAATTCCTTTTTTAGTCTTTTGGCGGTGGTGGTGGAGGGAGAATGGGATGTGATGAGATGCAATATTTTATATATAACTTGTATTCAAGTTATACTTATGCCCCGGCCGCTGCTGCCATCCCTTTTCCCACATTTCATTTCGTTTAATTCCATTCCCTTTTCTCTTATGAGTTGAGCCATGGGAGAAGAAGACTCTTTGCTTTCCCCCTTCGTCTTCATCTCTAGGTAGTTGGCAAGTATCGTGGACGAACGAAGCTTGACAAATTCCATCTACCTGACCAGCATAAACAATAAGGGAGTCATGAGCATCATCATCATCAAGATCATCATCAGAGGAAAAGGGAAAACAAAAATGGAGATCCTTTTTTTGGCGTCGTCTTCTCGGCGACGGCGGCGAGCTCTCATTCCATGATAGAAGGGGGCCCTGCCTTGACGCATTTCAAACTGATTTAGTAGAACTTAAAAAAGTTCATTATTTTTAGAATGGAGTAAAAAAACTAAAGGGAAAGTGTGAAAAGGCGTTAGCAACATCATCATCACTTGGAATGAAGTCTTCCAAGGGACCCAACCAATCCTTTTGGGATGATGATGGTGATGGGAAAGCAAACGCAACGGAACAAACGGCCGTGGAATAAACAGGGCCGGTTTAAGGAAGCAGAGTGGAACGCCAAAGGGAGAGCGAACATTCGTAATATGGGAATTCTTATTATAGCACTTTCACCATGAAAAGTTTGCTCTGGATTCTAAGACAAAAACTTTTTTTATAATTATAGTTATTCCTGTACTATGTAATGATGATGAATCATTTGTCTTAAGAAATGTTGAGTGCTCTAGTTGGACCCAATCCACCAGAGAAAGATGAAGAGAAAAGAACCTGATGATTTCGTAACAAAACACATCCAAACTTTCTCTTCCACCGTTTGGAACATCTTGTTTGGGCTGAGTATTTTTATTTGATGATGATGGAAAGCAAGGTGAGCACTATTATATGGGTCAACAGGCAAGATTATGAATTGATGCATGGGAGGATTGAGAAGTAACAGGTATTTCCCCTCGCATAATGATCGATTGGCAACTTTCTCCGGAACAGGAACTAGAGTAGGATAACTATTTCCATTCTGTGTTTTCCATTGTGTTTTTATTATTACAGAAAAAAATATTTACAAAATACCTTCCTCCTGCTTTTGCCCGCTTCTCCGCTTGATCAAGATGGACTGACTAGCAGTTAAGCAAGAAGAAAGGAACTCTCTTGAGTGGAAGGAAACGCCAACTTCTAGAGCTCACCTGTCAACGTCAATTCACAACTTTCCCATTTAATCAATGCAATGCCCCAATTCCCCGGATGAGCTATTTTAGTATTCCAAAAAGATGTTTCGCTTTCATCTGTGAACACTTTCTCTAGCAAAGCAACATGCCTAGGTATACGTCTTACGTACAAATACTAGCTGGGTCGGTGAAAGCAAAATGTGAAATCCTCCGGTGTTCTTTATTATTATGTTTCTGGAGAGAAAGGATATCGTTGACCTGAATAAACATAAACAAATAAACAAGTCATTCGGTTCCATCTTCCCACTCTCCGTTTGAAGTCTCTGTGGTGGCCCTCTCAGAATTTATAATTTGCCGTCCTCGAAAAGAGGAATAAAGGTAGATGCTCATTTGAACAATGTCATGCTTTCTCCCTTTAAATGAATTCGAGGATTATTTTCCTCCACTCTAACACAATCAATTCAAACAAAATAGGCATATCCAGTTGCATAACATTAGAAATCGCAGAAGAAGATATCTATAGCCTTGCATAACAAGTACAGTTTTATTTACTTATGCAAGCTGTCAGAGAAAGTCTCCTTCCTGATCCGATTCTGTCAAGTATCCTCCTCTCACGACTCCCGACAATGAATGCAGCACAGTAGCATCTTTAAATCAGTCTTGATTGCTAAAATACAAATAGCCTTCAACGGTTCCTCTTCTTCTCCATCTTGGCTGCTTTCACCTTCACTCACACCCCCTTCATTTAATTTCATCATCGGCTATATTGCCTTCTAGCCTTAAATAACTTTCTCCCTGTCTAAATCAAAAGTGAAAGTGAATGGAATTAACTTCACAGACATCTCTGGTAGCATTATCAATAAGATTGCTTTCCAGTTTCCTTTGAAGATTCTAAATATTAATGGTGTGATGCTCACATTACATCACCCCCTGTTTTAGACTTTCTCCAGATTCAATTCATTTATTTTCATTTGGCACAAAAACATCAACCCCTTTCCGGAGAGTTAAAAACCGAAATTCTCGAATGCAATCCAGCTCACCTTCAAGACTTCAAGATGTTTTTCACAAAAGGTAATTATATGTTTGCCTGTTCACTTCATCCTCTTTACATTTATTATCCTGCGGAATTAGAGATGCTTCGTTTAGCAGTAAAAAAAATGTAGTGAAATAACATTGATTTGGTCTGTTCTTTCTTGGTTGCATTGATCATCATCAGGACAGGATTGAAAGTAAATTAATTCCAATTTCACTCAAGGCATATATGCACCTATACGTACGCTACGTAACTCTGCGTAGGTATCTCCAAATTACATGACATGTCACTGTCAATACCAACTTATCCCTTAGGTTTTTCCCCTCATGCTGGGCTAAGTGAATTGAAAGGAATTGGAAATTAGATTCAATTCAGACCCGGAATTTTCAGCAATATATCATTTTCCTCCACAAGCGATCTCGGCTTGGCTGGATTGAAATTAAAGAAATGAAATTGGTTACCGGATGGAAGGAAGTAGCTTACCTTTCCTTCCTATGTTCATCTCTCATAGCAAACAGAACAGAACCTTAAGTATTCTCATCTCAAAAGAAAGCTGCTTACTTACTTAGGTAAGTACTTTCTTTTCGATATATTTACGAGTTTTTTTAGCAGATGCAGCGCAATAATATGCAACAGAAATAGAAAAAAGTAATTTTCCATTCCGACCATTTTTACTCCCAGCTAAAGTACTCAACCGTCACCATATATTTAGTTCCAGCTCCTCCACTCTAATGTTCTGGATTTTTTTTTGTAATCACGACAAAGTGCATTTTATGCATTCTGCTCCTGGTTATGTTATGTGTACTTTTACCTGAATTGCTTTCACTGTCATTTAAAGCGCTTTCCCCGGGTTTCCCTCCCATTTTTCACGAGAATTTTATTTTCCTCTTATTTCCTCCATAAATTATTGAGTAATTTGTTGGTATTTTTTTGTTGTTCAAAGTGTGATACGCACGCAAATGCTCAACTTACGGAGTGTATTTTCCCTCCCGGTCACCAACAACAAACATGTGGTTTGTAAAGCGTCATCATCAATCTAACCAAGAGCGTCATTTGCTACTTTCCATTTCCTTCTCCTCCTCCTCCCCAATTCCAAGTTGCGTTTAGGTTAGGTTTAGGTAGGTAGATAAATTTCGGGGGGAACATTATCCCACAACCAAGCAATATTTGTGGGAGGCTAAGTAAACTCATAAAAAGTGGGTTTTAGGATGCTCAATCCTGCAGAGAGTGCAATATAATGCGCATAATGTAACAAAAATTATTCTCAGCCGAAGATATATTTTTCCTAAGTTTGAAGATAATTCCTCCATCACTTTCCCCCTCTTCCCATACCATACCATAACGAGATAGGATGGTATGGTATTGGAATTGGGAGGCTTATGAAAAGTTGATGATAATGTTTTGGGCTCTCTTCTTTCCTTCCTGTTACTCTTTTAGGTACAGACCTATAGAGCTTGGCTTTGAAACATCCACCCCCTCCAGTTTCTATTCCACTGTTGCTTGTCCGTCCACTCATTCATTGCACAAGTCGGAGGAGTTTTTTCTTCCTCCTCCTAATATTTAGTGCTAGTGTGTGGATCTATTCAAGCCAATTATTCTGATCTCTGGGGAGACATAACCTCAGAATCGAACTCATTTCGGGGAAAGCCTCCACTACTAATACGGAAAAGGTGGTTGTTGGTTTGGTGGGTGCTTAAGCCGAGGAGCTGAGCCATGCTCTTTTTATTGTGCACATATTGCATAGAGCTGCTTTACTTTATTTTCTGAAAGTTGTTTCCAATTCCTCAAAACATTTTTTTTGGACCCTTTTGTATCGTTCCGTCGTGGCAAGGGCAATAAAATCTTGTTATAAGACTTTTTTTTGGAAATGACATACAGGGAGGCAATGGAACCATATAAGGTAAGTATGATTCGAAAATAAAGTACGCAAAGTGCTCTAGCTAATTGGTAATCTGGGTGGTAGCAACTTCCCTCCTTATTCATGGGGTAGGGAATGGAGGGGCAGGGCAGGGGAGACTGAATTTTTATATAGGTCTGTGCCTACGCCTACATGAAATTAAAAGCTTTCTAATAACTGTTGCATTCTATGATTATACGTACCATATACAGTTAAGATTAACCGCAACTGCGTTGTAAAAGAAGATATTACAAAATAAGTACGTTCATAGTTCGAATTTGGTTTGATCGAAACCGAGCTACATATGTAAAAGTGAAGATCACCCACACATAATTTACTTTTTACTGTTCATTTACGAAGAGAAAATAAACTATGCATAAAGTTGCATTTATGAAGGCGATAGGGACGAACGGAACTAATATGAAAGTGGAATGGGCTGAAACTGACATGGAAGATAAAATGGAACTCCAAAGTTTCTTCTGATTTGTGGATGCTCAAACAGTGCCGACATTCAATACACAATATTTAGGGATGAAATTATCTAAACTGGAGACTAATTTTAATTTTCTATGGCCATGAATTTTAAATTCCCGGAATTAATTTCAGTAAAACTGAATACCTATAATATTGTATATATATTTTTTTATTACTTTTTTATTTTTGATTTGATTGGATGTAGTACGACAGGTTATTCGACTAAAGAACATAATACTACACAGAAGAGAATACGCTATAACCTAACTTACTTACCTACCTACATTTTTTTATTGGATATCCGAAATAAGAGTTCTGACGTAATTAGCGTAGAGTACAACAAGTATTTTAGGGTCCTCGAATTCACTTTTAGGTTCTAAAGATACGGTACAGATTATCAATTATATCTTAATAGTATGTACACTATTTATATAATTACCTACTTAATTAATTACCTATACTTTCCGGAGATGATGACGATACGTAACAATGTACACTCACAAAGTAGTTCATTTTTGTTTCTATCCTGCCTCCCCTAAATAAATAACCTTATCAGAATAATTTATTTACATTTGAAAGAAAGAAACCTTACTTATTTATCAATTACAATAATGATTTACACGCACTTCCACACCCGCATCCGCCAAAAAGATGCTGGCTGATGCAATTTATACAATACAACATCTCCGTTCAGATACCTTTTTTTACATAAATGTACATGAGCACACTCTAAACCTGATTTATCTACAAACGGAGAAAGTATAATAAATCAATTAGAGCTCAGAGAACAAGAGAGACACGAGAGAGAGAAATAACCTATTATCACATGTCATTGCTGGGAATTCCAGGATTTTACAATTTATCAACTAATAATATTCGCCAAAAGTACATACATTTAGTGTTTGAAAACCAACAGATTAATCGTGATCAATCGCAACTATCTACTCTAAAAAGTCTACATTCATTCAATCATTCATTAAACTTAGAAATTCTCATCTTAGCTGGTAGGTTCAATTCAATCGAGCAAAACAAGACAAATATTTAGTTCAGTTTGGCAAACTTACAATTATTTCATACTACTTAAGTTGTATCTATCAAAGATGCAGTATAGTATGATATCATACTAACAAACAAATTATTTCAATTCAAAAGCTATAAAAGTAATAAAGTTACGAGTCTCCTTTGAAGAATAACAACTGACGTGTCACTCTTTTCGTGAATAATGGTGGTATTTGTAAATCAAATAATATTACATTTTGATTCACTTAAACCAAAATACATACTAGCAAAATGTCTCAGTATTATCCAAAGGTTTGCTTTACAAACTATACAAAACATTACATGCTAAAATCAAGTTACTTCTTTACGATACATTTTAAAATAAAAAATCAAACGAAATCTACTGTCAATTTAGAAAATTAGATAATCGATAAATAAAACAAAAGAAACGGGCCTTTTGGAATCGTTAAACAGTTACACATTGCATTTCGTAATAAATAAAATTTCGTACCTACCGCCGACTGACTTGATCTAAATCTATAAATGCTGTATGAATTATCTTGAGTTTACTGGCGTACCCATTTGCTGAAGACTATCAATAATCAGTGTGTCTAGATGTAATAATAATAATAGTGCAGAATACCATTCACAATATGTTAACCCCTTGTAGAAAATAAAAAAGGTGGATATTTGTAAATTAGAAGTATCTTTGTTGTATTTACATAAAATGTGTCCATTTACAAAAGAACAAAATTCATTTACTAGTTTACAGAATTTATTTATTTTTACATTGTATTCTGGAAGCTACATTGAATTTAATAGCAAAAGTTGAAATACTTTCTATGAAAAGAGGAAACATAGGTTTGTAGACATCAACATTGTGAATTTTAATATTTGCAACAGAGTTGGAGAATACAGGTAGACGCATTAACTGGGTCTACTTAAAGTAGTTTAACAGATAAAGACTCCGAGCTGAAGGTATAAATGATGATTCGCAAGAGGGTATAAATGATGATGAGATGAACTAGACCTAAAGTTGGGAAAGTCCTGTTGTATTTTAAGCGACGTATGTATATACTTTCCTGCAATGGAAACAAAAAAGAATTGAAATAAGTTTCATTATAATCATTAATTGCAATAATTATGTAACTGATCAAACAGTAGTAATCTGATATATGTATAATCTGATCATACCTATCATCCTGTGTTCGTGCTAAATATTCACGTTCAATTAATCCTTCTATTCGTTTCTTAATTACTACAGGAGAAGGAAGGAAACGACTTTTTAGCTGTTCGGTCACTTCCGCCACAAGACTAGCATGCTGTAATTCACAAAAGAAACGAAAATTATTGCCGTATTCTTATGATTAAAACACAATATTTAACTCGGCAATTTAACAAATTACTAACCGGTAATCGTTTTCTAGCTTTCATTATACGAACGATAGCAGCCTCGATTTCATGTTTACGGTCCTCATCCACCTTATTGCGTGTCTCTTTCCTTTCCGGCTCTGACTCTCCCTTCGCAGCAACAGTCTGAATTTTTACTCTGCAAAAATAATTCAATATATAAACATTAATATTATATTACGCAATTTTTTAATTAGTTAGTATCGTATTTTCTTGAGTTTGTTTCTCACTGCTTACCTGTGTAATTTTGAAGTAAATGAGTCATTTACAAAAAACGTGTGAGTTGGCTCTATTTCTTTCACTTTTGGATTCTTAAGGAGCACTCGCTGGGTGGCTTTTCCAAGTGCTAAACTCTGCAAGGCACGAATGAGATCCTTTTCAGGAATGTCCGTCTCATTCTGAATTTCCTCGTAGGTCAATCGGTCACGGTTATTGAACAAGACCAAGATACACATCTGGTAAGTGGAAACTTGAATGATGTGCTTCCGTGGGCCAAGTTTCTGCGACGACCCTTGAGAGCTGACAAGTGAAGTTGAAGAACTTGCTCCATCTTTCCCTTCCCCATCTTCCCGTTTCGGACCATAGAATATGGCATTCAAATCCGCTGATCCGAGCTGGGGATTCAAAGTCAACTGTCGGCCACTGTGCTTTGCTAGGTAAAACCTATAATAAATAAAATCCAAATTAGTTAGTTCCGATAACCGAAAACAAATATTAAATATGATTTGATAAAGCACCTTTTGAATGCTTCAAACGCATTTCTTGGTGCACTTGGAATTGTGCATTTAGGAGTGGCAGATTGCGTAGGCCAAAACCCAGTCGTTAGAACCCTAACACTTAAATCAACTCCAAACAGATTAACACCCTTTGATGTCACATGCTCTTTGAACTCCTCCATGATTGTATTGGATACCGTCATGTCCTTAAACATTCCTTCCAGTTTTGTTGTAAACTGACATCCACATTCAGTCTGAAAGCATGAAAGCATAATTATAGAAAATTTTGAAGAATTAAAAATATCACAGAAAGGTAACAAGCAAACGGCTTCTGCATGTTCAGAAAGATTATATACCTTAAGTTTTGATATCATGTTCTTCTCGCTATCATCTGACACGGATTTATTCAACAGCAAGCGCTTCGCCAGGTGTTGCTTGTAGTATCGCTCGAACACATCTTTCTCCAAGAGGAAACGGAAGAGAACCATCGTTTTGTCGAGAACGGTTTCAATTTCTTGCTCCGACATCTTCAAAGAAAATAAAACACAGTTCAAACAATGATGCCAGAAGTCTTTATGTCCCCTTCATCTTTGCGTCTGGTTTACATCTATGTTTGCACTAACGACATCACTGTGTATTTAATTTAACTTGATAACTTACCCCTTTAACACCTTTCTTGAGTTTGTCATCAATAAAGAGGGACAAATACTCTGGTGACTTGTTGTTCAAATTCAGGAAATGCTCGAAGTCTGATGCGATGGTCTGCTTGAACGTCTTGTCATTGTTGAAGGAGTTGTTCAGGAACAAGTCAAAACGGTCTTTCAAGTCCAATAAATTCTAAACACAACATAATGACATTAATAATTAGCTTCAGCACTGACAAGCTTTTCCCATACGAAATTGGCATCGATGCACAATAAACCAACCTGAACAAAGGTGATAGCATTAGTCCCCTCATCCTCCCTTACTAACGCCTTTCCTTGTTCTCGTAGATACCGGCTAATGCATTCAGCCATCGTCTTCAGACCATCTTGGACACGACTAAAGAGTTTATACATGCAAGCTAGGTCCTCCGTTTTGTGGTACTTCAACATGTGGACGACACCGGAATTTTCCATTTCCACTATTGTTCGCATATGCTTTTTAATTAATTCGTCCTCCACCACCTCAACGATTCTGGATTCTGTTGACTCATCCAAATAATGCTTAGCTCGTTCAGCCTCTTCGTTGATTCTCTGCTCTACTTTTTTAATGTAAACTGAAGCACTGTTTTCTGCCAAGAACTTCTGACTTTCCAACTACGGAGAACAAGAGACACAACCAGGAAATTAAATTAGCTCTTTCTTGTTTATCTCACACCTGTACGACAGTCTTTATGTAGTCTCCATTCAGCAATTACCTTGTAAAATTCAGCACTCTGATGGAGAAACGGACGTTCAAAATCTTCCTCGTACACTGCTCGGCCCTCAATACTCAAGATCATCAGCATCTGGCAAGCATTCTTAATTGCAAGGCGGTCCACAACTTCACCCCTTCTTTCCCTCATCACCATATCCAACAACGTCTCCCTTAGATGATCCCTGATGTTACCATACCTTACCACCTGTAACAAATCACAATCATTCAATTAGTAAATCATTTTCAACAAAACCCGCAAATAAAGGAAAAAATAATCAGAGCCTTTTAATTTCTTACCTGATCTCTGAAGATAATTAAACCCAGGTTGTACACGTTGTCTACATTATTCTGCTGCACGTAAACGCGATCCATGTACATCAAAATGTCACGGATCATGACCATGGACGTCTGATGATCGTTCCAAGCTTGGTTTAAAACTTGAAGGAAGTTGTTGTGAAGGGAGTGTAAGACGTCATCTCGCACCTATATGACAATGACAGTGAAAATCAGATTAATAATTTACACGTTAACCATTTAATAACGAATAATTAATTTTCCGTGCAACCTCTCAAACTTTCCACTTTTCAAAAAGAAATTACCTTCTTTTCCAAGTGAAGTGTGACAACCTCTTTCAGCCCAGTGTACAAACGCTCCCCATGCTTGTGAAGGACCATGGTATAAGCATTTCTGTACAATTCTTCGAAACTCAGGCCTGAGTTATTCTTCTTCTGAATTTCCTGAATTGCACTTTTCAACAAGGACCATATATTTTCTACATACTTTTCGTCCATGGTCATCTAAAAGAACAGAAACAATCAAGTTATTAATTACACAAATACAAGATTACAGATATTAAAATTATTTTGCAACCACAATTATTACAACAAACTTTCACTTACAGGAAACGCCCTGATCCTCATCTTTCCCCCCTCCTTCTTCTGTATCCCTGTCTTTGAAGTGTTCATTTTGAAGCTTACGTTATAAAATAGTTACAAAACAAACTAAATTGCAGAGAGAGATCTATTTATCCACACGACACTGCCGATTTGTTCCCAGAAATTAATTCTTTGGTAATTGTTGACCCCTGCGAGCTTCCCGGATTAAGTCGTTCCAAAACGGTTCCCAATCCTAGGTTCTCAGGTTCAGGGGGTTGGCATGTTGGCGAAAACTTGAATCCGAACAAATGTTGTTAACTTTCCAGTTAACGGATTTACTTAGCCACTTACTACAAATTTAATTTACTTCTTCTTCCGAAGCCTAATTATTTGACGATCAATCCTTTGTCCTTAGTTGTTTTTTATCCTTTCCGCCAGCAACAAATTGCCCTTGATCCTAAACACAAAATAAAAAGGAAACCAAAGTCAATAAAACAAA
The DNA here is from genome assembly GCA_034696905.1 of Lepidocyrtus violaceus. Taxonomy (NCBI): domain Eukaryota; kingdom Metazoa; phylum Arthropoda; class Collembola; order Entomobryomorpha; family Entomobryidae; genus Lepidocyrtus; species Lepidocyrtus violaceus. The sequence continues at coordinate 18,433 of JAQGAI010000542.1, forward strand.
CAAATTCAATCCACTATATCATAACAACGTACATTTGAGAAACAACAATTAAGTTATTACAGTAACTACTCCGTAGTGGCCGCGCAAAAGATCAAAACAAAGTGAAAAGCAATTTATAAGCAACACATAAAATATTCGCACAACTTTTCATTTGATTCATACTTATTGAACTACACATCTCACCTTACCTTCAACCTTTTTTTTTGGCATTTACCAAACTCATTAATTAACCAAATCAAAATCGATCAACCCCAATTAAAACATCAACAAATGAACCACACTACTCATTCATCAATTAGAAAACAAAGGACATTGTAAAGTTTAGTTGGTCGCAAATCACCTGTGTGGATGGATGTATACCACCAATCTTTGTCTTGACTTCCTTCCTTTTCCCGTTCTACAAATCAAATTCAATTTTTAACTTCAATCCCACTTATTTTAATTGTTGTCGGTTGGTTTTAATAGGGCGAAGTAAACTAAACGTCAAGTTTTAACTTTTTCTCCCTACGCTAAGTTTACCTATATGAGAATGATTATTGATGTGATGTTCCAAAACTATAAAAAAACGTAAATGGGGAATTACAACAATTTCTTTTTTCTTTTAGCAATAGAAACAGGAGCATTCACAACACTCAGCCCACTTCAACACAACAACATTCACACCAAGCAAATGCAATTTTCCTGTGAAAAAGAGAAAAAAGTCTTTTTCATTCACTTTCACACAGACAGAGGAAAATGTGCAAAGGAAGATCCTATCCCCTTTGTGTGTTTCCCAGTTGTCTGCTGATCTTGTCTGGCTCTCTCGTAAAGTATCGTATACTCCTCTGCACTTGTTCCTCAGACAGTACCTTGTTTGCATTTTAAGCCCCGCCCAGGTGTATACGGCTTTGTATAAAAATGGATTTTCCTCCTCTATCAAGTCATGTATGGCTGGGTTAGGGGCATAGTTGTCAGGTAATTTGGGGCTCGTACTGGCAATGTTATTTGTTGGGTTGACTGTATGACCGACTTTTTATGTGGGTGGGTATGGGAAGGAGAAGAGAAAAAATGAAAACGAAAAGGGGT
>JAQGAI010000543.1:0-19470 GCA_034696905.1 Lepidocyrtus violaceus
TTCAGTAGTGCTAATCTTATCATGATAGGGGTCAAAGTGGGTCAAAGGTCCGTAGTTACATTGGAACCATTTATTCACATGGCTATGGCATGACTATGACAGAAACAGCGTAAAAAGCATCAGCAGGGGAAAAGTTTGGCCGGGCTAGCTCATGAGCACACACTGGTTTGATGGATGTGGATCTGCATGGCTACCTACATAAGCCGTAGTAAGGAACTGAAACATGTTGATGATAATAGTGCTCAACTTTAAAAAGTAAAAAAACTTTCTCCCGACTTCATGGAAAGAGCCCTGAATATGACACAGTTCCCAAGCAAATTCTTTTCTGTGTTTTTTTTTCTTGCAAAGTTTTTTTTTTACTTTCACCGTCCTTCTTCATCCGACCCAGGCTACTCCTCAACTTTTTATTTTCCAGCGCCCTGTGAAGTCCCATGTTTGGGCTGGCTGATAAGCTGCTGATGATGTTGATGATGATCATGATAATCATGATATGATACACACAAGTCAGCACCATAACCACATCCCGTCAGTTCAGTAAAAAAGTAGAAAAGCTCCTTCCTCCGTTCCATGTAGCTTATGTAGCTGCTCGTTTCAGAACTGGCGAGTGAAAGTTTTAGCAAGTAAGTTGACTACTAGCTTGGAGCAAAAATGTTGGAGGAGAGCAAAAAAAAATATGTGGGGAATCTGCCATTTTACTAGGTCACTACTCCCCATCATCATCACCACCATCATCTAATATCCAACACATTTTTTTATATGGGGAGGGGACGGAGGGAAGGGAGGCATTGTTACACTTAAATACATTCATATTGTCTATTTGCTCTTTTACTTTCTGACGTGAAAGGGTTTTTAAATGTGAAATTGGAAAGGGTAGGCTACAGGCTAGGCCTTCTGGAATATCTGTACGTACATGGGAGAAAGTTTGATATGAGGAGATAGAAAGCAAAGCAGTCGAGTCTCAAGAGACGTTTTCTGGTGCGGTGTCGGTTGGTGGGTAGCGGTGCTCCTCGTGGTTCCCTTTTCCTAGCTATTCCACCACCACCTTCCAGCTCCCAGTTCCAAACAAGCCGTGTTGAGTATTTTAGGTAAGTGGGAAAAAGGCAATGGCCTGGTCTGGTCTGGCCTGGTCTGGCTTGTCTTCCCTCTGGACCGAGAAGGAGAGGCTCTCGGGTTTTTTTTGGGGGTTTCGTTTTCCCTCCCACCACTCATCAGAAACATGATGGGAGAACAAGATGAAACTAATATTGTTGCCAGTACTACGTGATATTATGCGCTCCAAACCATGTTATACGTAGTATTTTTCAGAAGTCTGGATCGGACTTTGAATCATTGTAACTCTGGCAGGTGATGGTGGATCTGGTTCATCATTACATCATTGAATAGCCCTGACTTTAATGTACATAATGTGCTATTGCATTTAGCTGTTACATAATCGTGGTGGTCTGTGTACGCTTGCAACCAAAAATGGTCGAAAAATGCAATTTTATCATTCTTGCACCAGTAAAGTTAAAATTTCTCTGAAAGTTATTTGAATTAAGAAATAAATTCACACAATATTGAACAAGGAATGTATTCTTTATAACATGGTGGCATCATTGTTAGCTCAGGCCAGCTGGAAATTGAGTAGCTTGGCATTGTATAAAACTTCCATTTTTGGAATGAAATCATGCAAATTGCTTTTCGTGTTCGTTTTATCGTCCCTTCGTCAATCGGACTCATTTCTTCGACTTGTTACACTACTAGCTATATTTCCAACAAATATAGTGCAATTTTGAAAATGAATTTGCCTTCTTACTTTGACCATATGATCAAAATTGCTAATTTATGCAAGCGCAAAATGGTTATATGGGCAATCGCATGCTGGCCTTCGCATACAAGTAGCAAATGCTTTTTGAAAAATAGTGGATATAATAGTAAAAGGCTGAAAGTATTTGTGCAGAAAATTTCAAATCATTTCATCAACAAACGCCCAAGATATTACGACTTGAAAATGAAATCTCAAATTTAAAAACCCAAAATTTTGGTAATTTTGAAGTGCATCTAAATTTCAAATTTTTAGTTTTCCCGCTCCTACTAACGCATTTTCGAGGTATGTTAAAATTCCGTTGGTACGTCATATACATTGAAGTCAGGGCTATCCAATGATGTGAGGATCAACCGGATCCACCGTCACCTGCCGGAGTTACAATGATTCAAAGTCCGATCCAGACTTCTGAAAAATACTACGTACCTTTTAATGAAGTTTGACAGACTACTACTGCATAAGCAAACTTATAGTGACATGACATGTTTGATGATATTGATGATGTAGAAAATTGTCTGTAAGGAGATACCACCAAACCAATCCAACCAAACTACAAAATTTTCTGTTATCTTTCGGCCGTTAATAGATGCTTACCTTGTTGTGCTGGGCTTGTGGCGTATCATTTTACCTCAATGGTGCTGGAGTCCGTTGTTGTCATTATACCTATATTATAGCGCTGGAAAACCTAAAATGCAGTAGCAAGAAGCTAATCTAAGTTGGTATACATATTGGAGAGGGAAAACGGATATCAGGTTACCACCGCTGTCATGTCATGCATGCCAAGTTTTTAAACCACAGCAGCAGCACAACAGATTCCTTGCATCGCATCAGGTGTGCAAAGACGAACAGCTATGCAAACAATAATTACTTACGGTGAATGAAAGACAAAAGATTTGTGATAAATTTTAGGCAGCATTAAATATTCAATATGCATAAAAGGTTCATATAGTATTATGCGTCTTTTTTAAATTGCATGCAATGTTATACTAAACCCAACTAAACATGGCTGTTATTATCATTTACGTAGGCAGACGCAGGAGTTTGTTAGCATAGCTGATTGATTTCCACGAAAAATATTGTCGTAGTTTATCAATCAGTATTTTCGTTAGTTCGTATATTATGAAACATCAGACGATACATCTAAGGTAAATGGATTTTGAATATTGGCAAGTGTGATGCAAAGTGGTTGCGCAAATTGGAGATTTGTATGTGGTCGTGGTCACTTTTGTCGGTGAAAAGTTATTGGTAGAGTGTAGATATCTACGTAGGCGTTGCACTGGATTAGTATTATTCTGGGGAAAGAAATTTGTTAGTATTGTTAGTAAACTTATTACTTTGCTTTGAACTTTGTGGTTGAAAATTGGAAATGAGCGATTACAGAGAAATATATGAAAATCAATTAGACTGAATATGGAATAAATTATACATAAAATTAAATCGTTTGCAGATCGTGCATTCCATCTTTAGAAATTACCTATGATCAATTTTTGTGCTGCTGCGAGATTGAAAATGCAACATAAATCATATCCCAAACCTCAGATAACGTATATATTTCAGTTTAGTTTCTGAATGAGACAATTCATATTTTTCTTTCTTTAAAAATGAAATCAGTTTATTTGCATATCATCAGATACATGTCAATTAGGGGATCGTGCTCTTTAAAAACTCAATGTAATTGCTGTTGCTACCTAGGTACTTACCTACATGCTTTTCCCCTCATTGTGTACCGTCTTCCCAAAATACCAGAAGAAGCAACAAAGGGGCATAGCAATAAGAGACATTAGCATAAAAATATTGTCCCGTTGCTGATAATCGTTTGGTATGGAATATGGAGCATGCACGATGCACATATTTGAATGGCAATTTATGTGCATGTGGATGAACTTTCAAATATCTGTAGGTAATGACTATACTTGATAATGATACCGTATTAAGTTAGTTGAAAATCTTAGTGTTCAATTTTCATAGTAAATGTCTATATAATACCGCATAGTTCTCGCGCTTGATTGGAGATTGCTTCAATGGCAATGACTTCCGAGTAAACTGTATCGCACGTGAAGCAACGGAATTCCAATTGCACTGATTTTGGTCATGCAACAAAAATTGTGAATACTCAAAAATACATTATTTATTTAGTTCGCTTTGGTGAAACAATGTAATAAATTAATTGTATTTTAAAAATCCTTCTCCCGTCTTCCTCCCAAACTTTCCCTCCTTATACAAGCGAGCCAATATTTCGGGACAGGCATAGGACGTTTCTTCCGGGAATCTTTTATTCCAACCTATCGGAGGAAGCAAGAAATGTTCCGAGAATTAATTTCAATAATCATTCCTCTAATTAAAATATTATTCGATCCATTTTCAAATCCGCCATTGTTGCATCATACATACCCTGGATTATATCATACAGTACGTCTAGTCCAATATGGTCGGCGATTTCAAAAGGACCGAATGGATATCCAGCTCCAAATTTCATTGCCAAGTCTATATCCTTCATGTCCGCATCTCCTTTAATTACCAACGCAAAACATAAAACGTTTTTCCATTATCTGATCTGATTCCCAACTCTTCACCATCCGCTCATTTTCCTCGAAATTATGTCTCGTTTAATACCATATCATCCTGATTAAGGCTTACTTACCCCTCTCATGCATTTTCAAAGCGTTGATAAAATACGGAAGATTGAGCCTATTGACAATGAATCCCGGCGTGTCCTTACAGCTCACCGGGACCTTTTGTATGAAGCTTACCCACTCCCTTATTTTATGGTGGGTTTCGTTGGACGTTTCCGCAATTTTAATTACTTCCACCAGTTTCACAGTCCTTTCGAAGAAATGGGTCCCTCCAAACTTGGTCTTCCTATCGGTGCTCACCGGCCGAGCAATTTCATGAACAGGTATGGATGATGTATTTGTAGTAAAAATGGTCTCCGGAAGGGCAACCTAAGCAATAAAAACCGTAATAATTGTAATAGCGGTGAAAGTAAATCAGCTTCCAAAAATAATAGCTTTTTTTTCAGAGTAGCTCTCCAGCTACATTCTCCTCCTCCTCCTCCACATGGATAGAGACATAACCTTATCTATTTCCTTGAAGAGCTTATGTTTCAGTTCCAATCTCTCGGGAATTGCTTCCACTACTAGATCACATTTTGAAACCGCTCCAAGTATGTCTGTCGTCCATTGGATTTGTCCTAAAAGAGAGCTGACAGTGCTCCTGATTTCCTCCTCTGATTTCCCCTATCGCAGAGAGAAGAAAAAGAAGAAGAAATCCATTTAAGTAAGCTAAAAAACGATTTTGCACTGTTGTTGCTCCTCTCGGTCATTGTACCATTATAGGTTTATGGCAAAGGCAGAGCAATTTCCCCTTTTTCCGATATTTGACTTTTAGATTCAGATTTTTTTCCCTGTTTGCATAGGAAACCAATAGAACTAGAGCAAACAAACGTAACATAATACCTTCATCTTTCGCATGCTCGATTTCAGCAGCCGCTCCTCCAGCTTCTTTCTTGAAATATCGAGGGAGCTCTGGTTTACGTCGGCAATAATCACATTGTTCCCCACAACACCTGCATTCTATAAATAGAGCATTATGCAAAAAAAAACAATTCATTTATTAAATGGCTCATGGCTTAGCTTATTGGCATTCTCTGTAAATTCATACCTGAGCAATTCCCGTCCCCATATGACCTGCTCCAATGATTGTGACGTCATTCAAGTTCCCCTTGCCCCTGTAACTGCTCAGGGAAAAGTTTCTACAGTTAAGTTGACCCGATGATCCGAATTCATTTCGAAATCGGATACAAAGTCGGAGTGATTTTAAATTGTTCATGTTTGTAAAAATATTTCTCCTCAATGCAAAACAAATTAGTTACGCGAACGATGACATTTTACTAGACGGATTGAACCGATCGATCGACCTTAATTCATGAGCTGAAAACGTATGAAAAGATTTATTCAGCTGTTAGCCAGCATGCAATGCACTTCATTCACAAATATGAATACCTACTTGGATTAATCTGAACATGTTATCATCAGAATGACAAGTGGTTCTGATTAGGTGTTGTATAAAGTGAGCATGGACATATAGACAAGCTTTGTACTATGTGATGGTTTGCTGGATCTGGCTCGGCTGGAGTGAATCAAAGCTATGTGTTATGCTTCAGTATGAAATCAAGGATATCTCTTGCATTTGTTCAAAGCAATCCACACTTTTACGTAACTATATGTATAATGGGGTGGAATGTGCACCTACGTGGTTAAGTACAAAGTACAAATCCGCCTAACTAACATAGCATAGTGAACTCTACACTGCCAGCGAGTGGCTTTAGATGTGGCATTGTGATTGTGATGCATTAACATTGGTTCGTAGAAAATACGCCGAGGAAGTGGGAGAGTGACCTTGACTTTGACTGCTTCCATGAAAGTTTTGATGGCATCATTTTTAAAAATCATTCACAATGCAATGACGTGTTTATTTTAAGCTTAGGTCCTGCCGTGACACGACCCAGTGCACACACATTACGAACCTTTTTGAAAGGAAATTTCTTTGATAAGCGTACGTATTTATTTCGTCATTTTAGGGAATAAACCCTGAATCCGATTTCAAGTTGCCCCGGCTTCTTTTCTTTTACAAAAACCAGGTAGGTAAACGTATGAAAAAAGCAACGACAACGACCGAATTTATCAGCAATAAATAAAGTGGTTTACGATTTTTCTTTATTGCACAACATTTAGTTTATTTCAAATCCTTCTGCAATGATTTCATCCCATTCTCCATCCTATGCTAAGCACGACAAGGAAGAGAAATGTGCCACGTGCCGTCATCTCTGCTCTGCTCATCGGTTTTATACAATTTTTATGATAGAAAAAAAACTCCTTTTTATTCTCTGGAAACATCTTTTAGCTCATTGTAAAAATTGTAAATGGTAACCGATTTTTATCCCATTTTAGAATTTTCCTTTGTTGGCTAGTCTTGTTCCGGATGAGCGCTATTGTCGAATTCGCAGCTATAAAAAATCTGTCGTATTTTTCTGTGTAACAATTGCAATTCAGTGTTTACCCAGGAGGGGAGGAAGTTTTAGCAGCCTCTGACTATAGAAAAAAAAGGTTTCAGCTGTTGGTAGTAAATCATTGTGAAAGTACATAAGTACCAATGAACAAATGTGCGGCAACTGTGTTTTTTTTTCGCAATTTCATACCAAAGATTGATGATTGTTTAATACCAAGTGGGGCCTTTTCCCTCCTGCCATGGATTTGGAAATAAACGTGCATGTTTCCAAAGTTCAAGCGCTTTTTTCTCTATGAAAATATGTCCTTAAATATTTATTACTACTTCCGCATTAAATTCAAGGAATTGCAACAATCCATTCACCAAGGTTAAGTAAGTCTCGGGGGAGCAGTTATCGAGAATCAATGCTACTTCAAGATAAAGATCAAATAGAATCTCACATTGCCCCTCAACAGATATTTAAACCCTGTAGCCTCTGTAGCAGCCTTTTGCGGCTTTCTCTCTTGAAGGTGAAGAGTTTCAAATTCACAGTGATTTATGCGTGAATAGATTCCTCCACCCATAATAATCGTGTTTATTTAAAACGTACAAAATGGTTAATGCTGGTCTTCCGCTTTTAAACATCTTACAAGACGATTGCCGATTGCCACAATTGCTTTGCTACTGACTGACTGATGACACCCGCTGTTTTCCTTAATCATCATTTATCGCATCACTCACCGTAAAACGTTGGAGGAGCATGATTTTTATGATTTTTTTCTCTACTTTTTGAGAAGTCAAATTTCAGTAGCACAAAGTAAGTTGTCTGAAGTCAGCCATAGATAAAAAGATAAAGAAAAAATATGCTGTAAAATGTAGGTATTTTTCCTCTTGAACGAACATCTTTCTTTTCTTCGCATTATTGGTCAGTTAGTTATGACATGACATATTATTGTTGTCTTCATTTTGTTACCCCCGCCTTCAAACTTTATTAGTATTTTCATTGGACCATGAAAAATGTTAACTTTAAAATTTAAAGGGTTTTCCTGTTCGTTTTTATTACAGCTTGAATTTGATTACCAACATAAGTATAATATCCAGGTTTCTCGAAGGCTTTTCTATTTTTAGCTAACCAAAAACATAAAAACACCCCTATACGTTGAAATGAAAAACATTTAAACAAATATTGTTTCTTTCATTTTTCTCTTGTTAAAAAAAGGAGCAATCCTGAAATCGGAGGTTGGTTGCGTACACGTAATAGCCAATTGCTTAATTTCATAATTCATAAATACATGTTCCGGTAAGATTTCATTGTGAAGATAAAAATCATACCTCTCTTACCTCACCATCGAAAAGAAATCGTAAATTAAAAAAAAAACTCATTAAAAATCCTGCTGACATTTCTACCTTCAGCTTCCCAATCCCAATGATTATGAATTCCCTGTAATTTTCAATTTTTAATCTGTTTACGCGTGATTCACCCCCGCACTCCAGGCATATTTCACAATACAATACGGCATACCCAAACTAACTGCAAGGTTGCACGCAATCATTTGATTTGCTTGCTACTGCTTCCCCCACTCGTTGATGTTGATTTTACCCCTTTTTTAAGCTACAAAATCCCACAATAAAAAACAACAATTACCATTTCATTTTTCTGTCATTTCATGAATTGTCACCGACTGAGGTGCACACACATGAAGCCAATCAATTATAGCTGCGGTAGCAGCAGCAGCAGCAGTCAGTACAAAAATAATTAAGGGATGAGTTTCGACAAACATAGAGAAGAGTCTTAATTATCTCTCTCTAGCCCCATTCGTCATCCTTCCTCCACTCACTCAACCGAGTTATATGAGTTTGTTGTTCAGCAGACTTCACTACAACAACAGAATAAATAAAAGAAAAGTTTTATTTTTTCAGAAGTTCCTCCATAATGAATGACTAATAATGCTTATTACTAGCTCAAAACCGTAACGAATCGTTATTTAGCTACGCTTATGCTGAAAAAAAAATTCAAGCATTAAAAAAATTATACCGGGGCTCTACTGTCATAAGTTGAGTTTATGAGTTCGTGAGACAGCAAGACCCAGTGAAGATATTGTCAGCGAGTCGGAAAATGGAATAACCTTTTACTTGCTTCACAGCATGGATCCTCAGCACAACAAAATCCAGAGGGTGCAATACCGCTTTTTCTGTTGACTACTTACTTACTGACTACATATTCGATTGATGACGGTCCGACAAAATCCACACAAAAAATATCCAGCTTAAGCTAAAATGGATAGTTACAATGTAAAGTGAGGAGTGGGTAATTGTGCTTATTTTTTGGAAGGGTTTGAAAAAAAGGAGTTGATGTGTATTCTTCTCCTTTTTTATTACTGTGCCATATACAAATCTCATGTGTGAGACTGACATGAGAACGGAAGCAAACATAATTTCTTTGAATTTTCCATCCCTGCCTATTTATGCGGGTGGAAGTGGAGGAGGAAAGGAAAAGGATGGATTTTTACCTTGTTTAATGCAGTATGTAAAAGCAATTGCCACAAAATAATAAACGCGTTTGTTGGAGAAATCCTGGCACGGTTCACCACATCTCGTTTTGATTCTGACATTGACGATGAGTGCAAAGAAAGACGTTCACGTGGATATCCTTTCGTTGGTTCAAGAGTTAGTTGGTTCAAACAAAGTGCTGTGCAGCTTGAAATCTGGAATTGTGTTGGAAGGTCCTGATGGTTTGCTCTTGAATTTTTGAATTTTCATTGTCAAGAGCCAGTCCATTTCTTGTATTAATTATTTAATAGGAACATAAAAACAGGGAAGAAATTAATTTTACTTCTTCTCGTGCAGTTCAAACACTTTTGCTTTCCTCCTCAAGTTTGTAAGAGGCCAAGCCGAAAGTGTCATTTGTGGAAGTGCTCGAGTCGGTTTCACGTTTGACTTGTGTGTTGTGTGTGTGGGTTTGGAAGGGTAAAGGCTAACCAACAAGAATTCACCACATTCAAAACTTCAAAGCAAAACCCTAATTTATCATTTTTATTGTCTATTTTTCTTCATTACTCCTTTACCAAAGACAGTCCAGTCGGGAAGAAGGGCTGGTCAAACGGAAATAATAATCATCGTAAAACGTTCATAAAACAGATTATTAGAGTTTTCCCTTGCAACTTCTCTCATTGAAAATGCATGAATAGTAGTGGAGAAAAGGGCGCGTGCCGCAAAGGCCAAGACGATGCAAGTGGTCAAGTCAAAGAAATATTTCGTTTGTCTGGACGGAGTGTCTCATCGTCTGTAGCGTTTGCTTTCCAGCCTTGCATTCAATTAGAGAGCCTTGCATTTATAAGCATCCCCATTTGTAAACAGCATTCTGGAGCGTGGAACGACTCATGCCAGAAAGGTTTTGCTGCTGAAGCATTTACTTAAGCAAGTTGAAACATTTTTTTTTGCTTCTATTTATGCATTCGTCATTAGTCACTGTCTTTCGTTACTTATATTAGCGAAGAATTGATGATCTTTTATGACTACGTCATGGCAAGTCCATTTTTTTCTTTCCCCAACGAATAGAATAGAATGTGCTGTTCTGGTAATGGTAAAATGGAAACAGTTGAGACAGTTGGTCGTACCTACATCTTCATTTAAAACCAATCAATATTTACGAATCAGCAGAAATATCACATCAGCTTCCGTCCATATGCTACCATAATTCTCTTTTTTTAAAGCAAAACTTTAACAGAGAGAAACATTATCGTTTTTGGCAAACTTCAAATGTTGGAACAAACAAGCTCTAATTGAACTCATTATGTGCGGTAGCTTAGAAGGAATCATTAGTAAAACAGGATGATTTTAGCATAATAATAGCAATTGTAATAACAGTAACAGTAGTAATAATATGATCAGTAAAAAACTAAACTGCAGTGCAGATGTAGACTATTCCATTTCAGTGAAGAAAATTAGACTCCTGTTTTGTTTCAAGTGATTTAAAAGTTATTTAGTCCTCTCTGTTTCTCTCTCTCCCTCTTCGTTCGCCTTGCATTGAATTGCTTTTGTCTTTCCCTAAAAAACAAACATTAGGCCAGAGAAAGAAAAGATTTTCCTTCTGATAGCTATTTCCTTTTGCATTCACCACCTCCTAATTTCCCTTAGCAAAAAAACGACACGACAGTCGACATGCAAGTGCTGCTGCTGATATCTTTTCCCTGCCTCTTCCCTATCACCAGAAGTCTGTCATCTCGAAACAAAAATGTTTTTCCTCTCCTTCTCCTCCAAGTTATGTATGTTCGCTCCGTGCCAATTCCTTTCCCTTATCTTTGGATTGGAGGACGATAGGATGGTGGTGACGATGATGAGAATCAGCAACACCACTACCAACTACCACCACCAGCCATACAAGATCATCATCATCATCACTACCATCGTCAACAAAATGAAGTGGCGAACTAATATATATTTTTTTCTCATTCCAATTCCTCTCCCTTGGGACAATCTGGGATACAAGTCGTCCTTTTTATGCCTTGTTCAATCCACTATTTAGCTATATTATGTGGCGAATGCACTCAAGTAATTTATATACAACACGAAACACAAAAAGAGAGAGAGAAACAGAAAAAAGAAAAGAAGGAAAAAATCGCAAATGCCTTCGCATCTCTTTCTCTCTCCCTCCTTTTTGCTTGCATTGTGTCTCTCTTCTTCCCCAAAGTACAGATATTTATACGCAGATTACTTCCCTATTATCCTCTATAAACCTTTGCAAAAAAAAGATATCCTCGTATATTGTGCAATTTGAGCTATTTACAACAGACATTACTTAAATACAACTTTACTAGAGAGAGAAGAGAAAAAACACACACTTTTTTATATAAGGAAAAAGTGGAAGTCTTTGGTAATTTAGTTCTCTGTGGATGGAGAACTTTTTTTTGTTGAGGTTCACTAGAAGGGAACAAGTGATTCATTTTCTTTTGTTGTAGCAGAAGAGAAACTACTACTAACACATAAACCCCTTTCCTTTTCTGTTGTTCCTTCTGCTTTCTTTCAGGCTTTGTGAAGTCGTCGGAGGCAATTTTTTATACTGTTTTTTTTTTGTATTTTATACTGACTTATTTACGCTCCTTATTACTAATACTGTTTTAGTGGTGGTAGTGTTGTCTCGTTGAATTGAATCAACTTGTTCATTTTTTTCCTCGACTTCTTCTATCATCCTACTACTTCTATAGAGCATCTCCATCTAACTATCCATATTTATGTATGATTATATGCTTATTTATTCCATTTCTCCTACTTACGGGAAACGACAGAGTGAATGAGCAGAGGGAATGCGGAATGAGTCTGTCTCAGCCTTACACTTCTTCCCTCGTAGTAGTACACAAATGGCCCGAGTGTGAGAGATGTGATTACTATTCAATATGTACTTGTCATGAAGTAGTTTCTTACTTTGTTTCAGACTCCCATTTATAAAAACAGCGAAGAAAACTTTTTTTATAAAGAACTCGGTTAAAACAGAGAGAGAGAAAGATAGTCTTATGCTTTTGCTCTATATATAAGATCCTAAAACAAAGTAGTGTATATTATGCCATTATTATTATCATCATTTACTTCTCCGAGAAAAAAAAACAAAAAAGAGAGGAAATCACAACAGCACGAGCATTTGTATTTGTAAGAAGTGGCGGTGGTGGTGGTGGAAGTGGTGTCGGCGGCAGCTCTTTTAATGGTATACCACCCATGCGAAAAAAAAACAGAAGAAAGGGAGAACGTTAAGTAATAAGTATATCTTCAACTCGCATTAACTCATTCCATTCCTATTATTTGAGACATGGAGTCTCATACATGATTACACCTCCATATTCATATTTCCTTGCTTATATAAAGAAACAAAACCAAGTAATGTGGATGTTGGATAATATTGGGATCGGATGGTGGCGGAATTCTTTTCTATTCCATTTCGGATGAAAGTAGGGATATTGCTATTAGGATTGTAATCATCATAACTTCCATACAATACAGCACATGCTTCCCTAATGCATATACATAATTGTGGAGATGATATTACATTTTTGCTTTCTTTCTATATAAGTACTATGACCGCTGATTCTCATATGATTACTGAAGAAATGATGCGACCTTTGTCTTTCCCAATTTTTCTTCTTCTTCTCCTCTAAATAACAGTATACAAGGATTAAATAGGGGTTCTGCTAGAATAAATCTAATAGTTTCATTTTTTCTCCTGATTTTTTTTTTTGCTTTGGAGTTGGGTATGGTGTTGGCTTAGTAAATTTATCTGCGAGGATGGATCAGGATGGTCTTTTTTTTCTTCTTCTTTAAGTTCATATCAGTGACAGACCTCATGGGCGAGAAAGGAGTTTAACTTTGTTCTAGTTGGTCCAACTCAACAACACAGACAAGTCTCGGGGAGACTTTCTCTCATCTCATTCCGTGGAATATAGATACACACACACGACGAGAGACCATAAGATATGAACTATTTTTTTCTTTTCTTTTGTAGCTGCTAGTTTTTTCGCATTGTTCTCCCATTATCGCAACTATTATGAATGAGCCACCCCTGTCCTCACCAATAACAATAATAATGTCCATAAAATGTTGGATAAGTAGCCCAAACTCGTCCACCACACAAGTTAGTAAGTTCTGTTGAGTGAATAAAACAGGATAGCTAACATCTTAGCTGCTCCACACCACCACAACCCATTACATGGTCCATTATAGTTTTTTTATATTTCGGATAAAGAAAATCGAGACTACTACCTCGAGGAAGTTCATGATTATGTTAAAAAAACTCCAGAAAAGGGAGAGAAAAAAGTAGGTAAAGAACAAGAAGTTAGGGAACAAGAAACAAAATGTGAATGTGACTATGTAAAAGTGTTGTTGATAGAGAGAGAGAGAGTTTTTTTTCTTCTTCTTTCGTCTCTCTGCTTTAGTTAGTCCGGGACTGTGCTACTGAACCCCTCCGGTGGTATCGGAAACAAGAATAAAAAGTATTATTGAAAAGAATAAAAAGTTCAGGAGAAGAGAAAAAAAAGAACAGAGATCTTAGCTGACAAAAGTAAAACTTAGCTTGAAGGGAAAAGAAAAAGGGATTTTTCTGGGGCTGGGACAAGGCAATAATGAAAAGTCAAGCTGCAAAGGAGGAGCAACCACCACCAACAGCAGCAGCAATAGTAATAGTGGTGGGGCAAAAAGTATAAGCTGTTGAAAAGTGAATGAAAAGGCTGTTGAGGAGTTGAAAGTGTGTTGGTAGTTATTCAATGTTTACCCTAGTAAGACCTCCACCGTGGTTAAATAAAGATAACAGAAAATAATATCCCAACTAAGTTCATCCGCAATTACGTACAATTTTTCATTTCCCGTAATATATTATACGGCCGGTATCTGATAGGTGATGTCGGCGAGAGATTATCGTTAAAAGATTGCTTTTGAGATTTGGGGAAAAGAAAAGAAAGGGGAAGTGCCGCATTCATTTTACCCTTTCAGAGTTTTTTTCCCTTTCTTCCTCCCAACAGGAGACTATACTACTCCTACGGTATTGATAAGTTGATACATGGTGGCAGGTTCCTTTTGCTTTTTATCCTTCAGGAAAAAGATATAGGACAAGGAGTAAGAATCCGATAGTCTGTAATTGGAAACCACTGCCAATAAACATTTTTTTTTTCGTTGAAGTGATCGACAAATCTTGAAAATTAGACAAATAACAAGTTCTGTGTTGTTGATAAGTTTTGTGGGGAACAGAGGATGCGACGACATTTGATAAGCCAAAAGTGATCTAAAAGGATTTTTACTTCCTTTGTGGATAATCTACAGTTCAAGAAGATATTATTAATTGGACCCGATAAGTTTCAAAATATTTAAAATTCCTTTTTCTCTCTCTCAAAAAAGTTACAAAGTGGACGCAGTGCTTTTTGCAGGTACAATGTTCTCAGTTTGTGCTGCATCAGTTTGAACAAAGTGAACGGCTAGTTTTTTCCGGAAGCTCTCTTCTGCATGTTTCTTCACGTCTGGCCATATGCCGACGATGACTCGGACACGTAGCTTGGAAAAGGCAATCCTCACTATGAAATTCACCACGCACCATGACGGGATCAGATTAGCCATCCTGTTCCTCATAATACCCTTTACCGGGCTGGAAGCAACGGGTTAGTCATTTCATTTTAGATACACATCTTTGGGATTAAAAATGTACTTCTCATAATGCCCCAGTTTTGTTTTTATGAATTTTTATTACATATTGGAATTTGGAATCATCAGGAAATTTTATATTCCATATATTTTTTGGCATTTATTTTATAACCTTTTGTCTTTTGTGAGGCCCGCAAAAATCATATCATGTACCAGCGTCTGAGTGAGGGTGTGGTTTTATTTCGCATATGGGAAGTTTTTTATGAAAGGTGAGAGCAACACTGTTTTTTATCAACTGCGCAAATCATTTCATCATCATCGCAGGTTTTTTTATTTTATTTTATCTTGACATCAATGACTATAATTTGATGACTCTCTTCCCTCTCATTGATTACAGCCGTGTATGCAATTTAGTTTTAACTGAAAGAGATATGCATATCCTATATAGGTAGTATATTATGTATGTTAGGTCTCAGACAATAATTAGCTCATCAAAAGATCTTGTCGAACGAAATGTTCATAAAATTCGTCCGCATTCCATCCTAGATTAAAGAGCACATGTATCTCATTAATTAATGATTGCCAAGAGGAGATCAGATAAGGAGGAGGAAAGACGGACGGAGGTAATGACACGCTTTCCAGGCAAATTAACTTTCTTTGAATATAGTTATCAAAGAAACAAAGCCAACTCAGCCAAGATAGGTATAAAAAGTAAAGTTCGTTGATCATATCACATATTTTCTGACGGAGCAATTTTTGAACAAGGAATGAAGGCTTTTGCCAAAAGAAATTATACCTAATTTGCTGATCTAGTCATATACTGATATACCTAGTTAAATATGCAAATTTATTTGCATTATATCAGTAAGTGTGATCGTGTTGCGTCGGATTTTCTAGGTCAAAGAAAAGATACATTAGAGAATAAATTTTTGATAAAATTATCTTTTGCTGCGAAGTAAGAAAATTGCCTCGTCCTGAGAAATGTGTATCTACCTGGTCGTCATCACCAGCCTTCTTCTCCATGTTATTACTAATATTAAAATAGGGAAAACTGCTTTTCCAAAAGGGAGCAATCAGTATCATTTACCTACCGTATCATCAATTATTTTTTTCCTCTTTTAAACAATGCATTGCTCCATGTACAAAGAGTAAACATTCTGTTCCTCCACTTCTTTATCGGCCCCGTTAATTACAAGAATTGTAGAACAAGACGAGGCAAAAAAGAAAATAGGGAAATGTGTACTACCATCCCAGCGCAGCGGCATTTCCCCCATAATGACTATTGGCAATGGGGAACAAATGGGGACATAAAAACTGCAACAACATTTTCCTCTTTAAAAGCTTCCAATCAGACTGTCTTCATTTCCATTATTTACATAGCTCTCCATACACCATCATCATTCCCTTTATCTAAACAAGAAAAACTGTTGACGAAAGTCAAAAGACACATATTTAAAACCGATTTCCATTATGTCTTGTCTACACAACATTATTATTATATGCATTAGGAGGAGAGGAGCAGATCATCATTATAGACATTCCGCTGATAACAACGGTTTAAACTCCGAAGCTAACTCGTGTAATTTCATTTTTTTTCACTCATTCCATCTTCTTTCCACCTTCAGCAAAACACTCCTCAATATATGTGACGGAAGAAATGGTCTGGCAGTGTTCCCAAATGGCTCTCATGTCACCATTGTTTTTTTTTGCATTTTTTTCAGATGGTAGCTCCTATGTATTACGTAAAATTTTGACTACCCATATGGATAGCTATAAAAGCTTTAATGCATTATAAATCCATTTACCTACTCCCCTTTAAATAAAGTGTATTACATACCATCATTTACTATCAGTTTCAAATGGCTTGCGATACATCCATCCGTCTCCTCTTCGAATCTTAAAACACACATGGGAATAAAAAAAAGTCCCTCGTCTGCACTTTTCGCATTTAACGAATCCAAAACCTGCACTTGATTTTGCTCATACCGTGGCGAAAAAATTTCGACTCTAACCAAGCATATTGTACGGAGACGAGGAATGGGAATAAAGAGAAGCATTTAGCTTGAGTTAGTCATTGCATTTTGCAAAATGGCAAGAATGAATGTTTGGAATCAACCTAAAAGTTAAAAAGGAAATGCATGAGCCTTTTCTTCCACAAAAAATCTCTACATTTGTTCTAGTCCAGAAGAGTGATGTGCGTAATATGTACATATATGTACAAGTATTATGTTGATTGTACTGTGACGGTTTAGTAGTCTTGGCCTGTTCCGGTATACAGGAAGGAATAAGAATTTTACAACAACAAAAGTGGCTATTCCCAAGACAAAGCTTTCAGTCAGTCAGTAGGAGCCATGAGCTCTGTTGTAGGTGGTTTTTCTTTTCTAGATCCTTTGGGTTCTATTTTTTTCTCCGGGATTCCTGCCTTCATCCATCTTATTTTCAAGACTTTACAGGACATATGTAATTTTCCTGGGGGATATCTGCAAAATATCCCAAAAGACAAAGAGGCCGCATTAAGACTCTGAAAAAATGATATATTACAGCAAAAACACAGTTTTTTTTTCATGACATAGCAGCATTTAATATTTTTTTGTTTTTTGATGATCAGCAGTTATGTATTTAGCTTCTTAGGGAGGAACATTTGCATGATATTTAGATTCAGATTGGGGTGCACTCGAAAAGCAATGCTAATCTATGATTCATGAGGAGAATAAGCTAAAGGAAAGGTGTGAAAAGTATAATTGGCTCACTCCTCTGCTGCCTTCTTCTCTCCGTTTAGATTCGTGTAGATTCTTGTCAGCGTTTCATTTCAATTTACCAGATTCTGCAAAAAAAAGAATAGCTGATGACGATGACGTATCATCATATTTCACTTTTGAGGAAGAGCAAATTATTCCTCAAAATAGCATCCGAGTTGTTTTCTATGTTTTCACTAACAAGTAAAATGCGCTGTTTCTATTTCAAATGACATTGAAAAAGTTTTGTTTGTCATTGTGTCCCCTCCTTATCATCCATAAGAATCAAGAAGGTGCTTGTATAATATAGCCTTGTTTGAAGAGCTCCTCAGCTTGTGCTTTCGAAAACAACAACTGTTTCAGTTTGACAATAACAGTGTTTGTTGAGTTGCGCTGGGAGTCTCCTAATTAATTTCATGCTTGACATTTCCATTATTTCTTTAGTTTTTTAGTAAATTATTTAGCCACTTTTAGCGTGGGGAGAAGGATGAGCTGAAGGAAACAAGGGAAAGTACTCTCTCAAGTTTTTTTTTAACAGGAGCAATAATATTAATTACGCTAATTCTCATTCTGCCTCCATCCCTCTACCCATTTTAGTTTTAATTGCAAAAATTCATTTTCTAACGCGGGAAGATGAGGAAGGTTTCATTACGTTACTACATAGCGGGAAAGATTTGAAGTGATGACAAAAATAAAATAAATTTAAATTATGCGCGTGAACTGATTCCCACGCTGATTATAACAACCTCGCTCTTTGAGCAAGAGTAGGAATAAGATCCTTTACTATGAAATGTGATGTTGGCATTTTACAGTCTACAATAATGTTTCAGTTGTTTTTGGAAGGTGATTTTTGATAATTACGACAGAAGGCCGGAGGGCTCAGTCGCCTTCGAATTTTTTCCTTCCCCTGATACGGGAACCTGTCCATTCCACATCTCATTTCTCAAGTGTGTGCCATAGGTTGTATTCCAGTAATTCCAGCAGGATCACATTTCCTAAATTGCAACTATTTTTGACGAGGGTCAAATTGAATGAACATTTGCATGCACCAATAACATGTTTTTTGATGTCAAGAGCCTAGCTACTTTCTCTTTGTCTCGTTTTTTCCTTTTGATTTTAATAATACTCCCAGTAAAAGGGTACAACGGTGGATTCCGATGAGATTAAATGGTTTTTCAAGGCTTTTTATTTACATCACATAATTAATTAACACTAGAGAAACATTATCGTGCCAAAGCATTGAATCATCGTATCAAATATCAAAGTAGATGATACACATTTTGATAGTCCATTTCTTTTCCGTCAGGTGAGAAAGCGAGGGAGTCATGTCATAAGTTTTGATAGTACAAATTTGACCTCCGCTGTCCTTCGAAACTTATTGATTGCACAGTTTTAGCAAGCGAACCCAAACCCCTGTACAATAAAAGACCTTCAAAAAGGGACATGACATTCGCATGTCTACGGTTATCTACATGTAGTTATGATTGGATTACGTAACTTGTCTTCAACTGAGCCCTCCTCAATTCACATCATATCATTGTCAGAGATTTGTTTCAGATTTGTTTCACGTGTTAATTCAAAATTTCCCTTTTCTCTTCGCTTATCTCAACTTTGCGTATTTCTGTGGCATCATCATAATCATCACTTGATGAAATTGTTACATGTCTGCATGGCAAAGCCCAGTGATCGTGATCTTCATAGGCGTTGCTGGTCTGTCACTTTTCGTTTTGCTCAACAAAACTTCTCGCCGTCTGGATTACGTATCGCAACCGCCGAGACGAAGACCGCTTTTCTCATGTCCGCCGTTGTTAAAAATGGAGATGTATTTGT
>JAQGAI010000544.1:0-19467 GCA_034696905.1 Lepidocyrtus violaceus
CAAATACATCTCCATTTTTAACAACGGCGGACATGAGAAAAGCGGTCTTCGTCTCGGCGGTTGCGATACGTAATCAAGGGGAACTGGAAAAGGCTGAGCGAATCGCTTTTTTGTTCTTCCCCACTCAATGTTGTTGGGAGTAAGTAAATATGCGAAAACGACCAAGTGGGTAAGGGAAGCCTCCTCCTCAGAAGAGAGTGAACTAATAGCAGTAAAACTGACATTAAATCAACCATATTACTTGAGGTACTACTTCGTGAGCTTATCCTCAAGTCTGGAGAGAAAGGAAAAAAGATGGGAAGATTTTAAGAAGCATTTTGTTCTCTCTTTCCAAAAAAAACGAACTCTTCTTCTTAACCCATCCATGCCGTCCTTTCTTCCACTGCAAAAAAATGCGCTTCACAGTAAAGTGCTTCTGGATGAATAAGAAAAACGGAAGTAGAAGAAGAATGGGAGTAGCATCAGCAGTGCAGTAGTGACTCTCATCATCATCCTCAAAAAAGTGAGCAAGTAGAATATAAGAGCATGAGCTTACTTACTTCTTACTCCCGAAAATGGAGAATTTTTTTCTCTCTTCCCAAAATTGAGTAAAGCTTAAAGATTCGCAAAAAAAAGGCTTCTTTTGCATTTATTCCTCACCCCAACCAAACACAAACACAGAAGTTGGAGTGGAGAGTGGACTGATGGACGGATGGTTGGATGGAGGGAGGAGAGGGAGTTAAAATGGCTAAGAGGATTAGGAGTAGCCTCCATTCCATATTCCATACCCAGTCATTCAAGTTGGCGATGGAGCAAAAAAAAAGTGGACTCCAAATCTCCTCTTTCATACATTACCTACTCCTCTGGCTGGAGTATCTGGATGGAATCATGACGATGATGTTGATGATGATGCTGCTGATGCTTAACAACACATCTCCCTGCCAGTTTCCCCATATTGCATTGTTTGCTTTGTAAAAGCTTAGCCTTTTCACATCGTCATCCTTAACATATAACTTTACACACACTTTTTTGCCATTATCCTCCTCTTCTCTTTCCTTTTTTAAATCTCACTGGCACTCTTCACCGTCCTCCTCCGATCACCCTTCCCTTTCAAGTAAAATATACCTACCTATTTGCTTCGTTTTTTATTTTACAAAAAAAGGTATTATGTACCTTATTGAGCAATTGGATACCCGGATTTTACAGGTTTTTAAAAGGATAAACTTTTTTCTATCTAGCTGGTGGATAGTGTTACCTTTTTTCCACTCAAGTGCAGTGGCAGGTTGAGATGGCATCGGCTCTTGCATTTTTCCCTCGAATCTATTTCACTTTTGTTTGCTGTTGGCTGACATTTGATAGGATCTGGCTTTAGCTTTGTCCCTTTTGGCATCATCATCATCATATCATATCATGATGACGTCCAGTAAAGTGTACATTTATTTATTTAAGTTCGGGGAAAGTCATCTTTTAAAAGGGGTATGGATGGTGTGAAATGAACCGGGAGATAAGCTATTTCCGTTTAACATGCGCGCAGCCATCAACAAATCTAAACGGAATTTTGTTTTCAAATTATGTAACACAGCTCATGTGGCGTAAGGTCATATCTAATATGTTTATCTAGTCATGATTGTCATGAATTCATTTTTTTTATGCAACCTGCCTATTTCTTCAGAGAAAAAAAAAATCTCCAAAATCGTAAACATCCATTGTTGCAGCATAAAAAAGGATGATCCTTAAAAAATGAACTATTTTTTTTATGACTCGAATTGAACATAAAATTGGAAAGTTTTTTTTCTTTCTTCTTCCCATCATCTTCATTAGCCGATTCCTGCTTCCGTTGCCCGGAATGAAGTAATGAGGAGCACTTTCCCTAATCACGATGGGGGAGATTTTCTGGAATGAAATGTTCATGAGCATTAAAAAAAGGGCTACTTTCTCCCTGTTTTTTTCCTTTTTGTGCTAAGCGCTATTTTGCATTAAATACTTGAGTTGAGGAGGGAATGTCGAAGAGTGTGCCCATAAACGATTTATCGCTAATCCTTTTCTTCTCTCCTTGTTCCATTTTGAAGGCTTATGCTGGAGTCCTCCTCCATCACCATCCTCATCATCATCCTCCAACTTACTTATCTCTTTCCCCATCTTCTCCCCAAAATAAAAAGGACTTTTTTCCCTTTCCGGTCCCTGCCTGTTAAAAACAGAAACGGGATGGTGAGGGAGCTGGAGGAGGAAGGAAATAAGCCATTCTACTTTATGATCATGTTCCCCTGTCGCCGTTGTCATTTAAGTGGTATGAGAGGTCGTGCCGGGGCATCACATTAAAAGCTATACTGCTTAATTATACATGCGGGAAAAAATGTGGTATGAGTGGGGGTACTAGAAAGAAGCATCATCCTCATCTCATCAGCGTCAACTTCATTTTTTGCACAGCCTCTTCCCATCTCTTCATCCTCATCTCGCAAGCTTGTTTAGTCTTATCGAAAAAAAAATAATCCTGAAATTGTCGGGGGAAATCAATCTACCAATCTATTCCAAATTACGTCTTTCCTCCTCAGACAAAAAAAAATTGTTGATATTAGTCATTTTTTTCATTCTTCCCCATTTAAAAAAAAATGCACAAAAGCATCATTTTTTTTCTCTCGCAGACTCCCATCTTGAGTAAATAAATACGGTATAAATTTTAGCCTCCTCTGCAGTAAGCTCTGTATTATTAGTAGGCCTTTTTTGGAATAGGGCTGCACTCGCATTCCATTCCATCCTTCTCGAGTTGAATGCCAGGGTTGAAGTTAGCGCCGGAAACTAGTGCGAGATGCCGCTGGCTTCAATTTTCCGATGGAAAGAAACAAAGTTATTTTATTCACTCCAACTCCATCCAACATAGTTTCCATTTTAAAGGGCATATCTCCATCTGGAACAGCCATAGATAGAGTCTCAGTATCAGCTAGCCATAGTCATATGACTATAAAATAAATATGGTTTTCACTCTCCGCTATAGCGAAAGTACTTTTTGTGCCATCATCATCGCCAGACTCGCCGCTACGTTCTCTACGCCACCACCACTATGTCAATGCCAATGTACAGCCTTTTCTCTTCTCCACTGCTGAAATAGAAAGCATGACGATCATGATGACGACGAATGTAACGAAGGAGAGTCAGCAGCAGCCACTCGCAAGTTCCGTTATTCGGCTGGCTTCGGTCTTACAGCAGCAGCAGTGGAGGAAAGCACGGAAACGGTTAGAAAAAAGCTCGAGCTTTTCGAGCGCATGACTGTCCTCAATATCATCTTGAGCAGCAGCAGCTCTCAAGCCATCATCATCGTCATCATCATCACCACCATCATCCTCGAGAGTTTTCCTTTCAGTTTATGGCATGGTGTAATATGAGTAGAGCATCGCGAGCCGAGCCTTCCACTTCCACAAAACCGGCTAAACCGAAAACTTTCATATTATATTTTTCCTTGCCATTTTTCCCTGGAAAGTATACTCAAAATGTGTGATGATGGGCTTTATGTATCAGTATCATCTATATCCATTTCATAAAAGGTTCACTTTTCTCCTTCGCTCTCATAAAATATGATGATGATGATGATTAGGAGGAGAGGGCAAAAATGCATGGCTGCTTTACTTAACACAGGTATTAAATGTGCTTTCCTCCCAACAACCGCCATCCTAAATCCAATCCAAACATATTGCGAAAGTATTAAGCGGAATCCTTCATGGAAGACCACCACCACCACTGCCATCATCATCATCATAATCATGATGATCCTCTCGAGCCGACCAACAAGATATAGCCCATGCATTAACTAACGTGTTCTCTAAGGCTGAAGGTGATGGGGAGAGAGGGAAAAGCTCACACACATACATTCACCACCGCTCACTTCACCTCTCACAGCTCCTATGCATCACCAAGATCGACCAATGACGTCATGAAAGTCATCATGTGCGACAGGCAAGGGGAAGATTGACGTCATTCCTGTTCCATAGCCTTCCATAGCGCCGTAGTCCTCTATAGACGAACCAAACTACGCCGTTTCCCTTCCTTTCCTCTTTGTCTCGTCTCTTCATTTTTTTTCTTTCTATTTTTACAACTGTATTATCATCACCCTTCCCCCAGCATCTAATCCGTAATAAGGATACCTACCTACCTATATATGTAATGACGACAAAAAAAAGAAAGTTTTTCCCTTTTTTTGGTTGGAGGGCATTGTTGAGTGGAATGGGGGGAAAAACTTTCTCCGCTTGACTGACTACCTGTGCCCTTTCCAGAGATTTTCAAAAGTGATTTTTTTATTTTCGAGTGGGAGAAAGCGTAAAATAAAATCTGTTTGAGCATCCATAAATGTTTCCCTTTTTATATGCCATGATGACCTTTTTGACTTTCACCTGGATTGACCTGGTTCAGTTTTTTTTTGGAGGGGGATGTGGTGATATTCTGTCGATTTGAAATGTGATGGGATGATGATGGCTCTCTCAGTCAAGTACCGTTTTCGTCATCCTTTGTCGTGAAGCGTGATGATGATGGGGGATCATCATTACAATACTTATTACGGCAGACTCACATATTTTAAATAGCTTTCTCCCTAAAAAACTCTAGAAAAAGAAATAAGACAGAAAAAACTTTCCCCTACTTATAATTTTCTTTTTCTTTCTGTGGAGATTGAGAAAAAAAGAGTTTTAAAAAGTATTTTTTTAAATCCCCGAACGAGAAACTAAACTTTTTTCTTTAAAAAGGCTCAGGATTTATATAAATGTTTTAGGGGAAAAAGCCCTTTAAGGTATGCCAGTCAAGGCAATAATAAAATATAAGAAATGAGAAAAGAGAAAGTCGAGGACTGAAAAAAAAGTTTTGTATTTTTTTACGAAAAGAAAAAGTTCCCAAATTTTCTTTCCCTTTTTGTTTGCCTTTTTGACTTTTTTCATCAGAGAAAGGAGAAAATGGCTTGAGAAACTTGTGTTTTATGAAAAATATAGTTTCTTCTCCAAAGAAAAGGGGGCTAAAAATCCTCCTTTGCTTGTTTGGCTCACAAAAAGGAAGGGGGAAAGTTTCTGCTCCATATTAAATTCTCCGGTTGATTCTTGGTATCAGGAATGGCTTCTTTATTGGAAAGGATTTTCATTTGATGTCCTTCCCCCCTCCATAATTCTCTTCCAAGAGGAAAAGCAGCCTAAATACTTATCCTTGGTTTGGATTTTTGGTTCCTTCTGTAGTTAGTGACGTAAGTCCAGCACCGGCAGCCAGGATATTAGTAATGGACAGCTCCAGCTATATTTAGCCCACAAAAAACGAGTTTTATCTGCATTCGGGTAGATCAGTTACATTCTTCCAGTTTTGGCTTTTTGCTTTTTTTAACCAATTTCCTTGAAAGAAGCAAAAACGAATTGTAAGTATGTGAATTGGATTGAGGAGAGCTCGTCGATGATGAGGAGAAAAGATAATGATGATTTATGAAGCGGAAGGAAACTCATTATCTGACTGACAGACTCCTTCTCCTCTCCTCCAAGAAGGGTTACAGCCAGGGATGTTTGGTGAGCTAGAAAATTATTTTCAAACTGTTTCTTCCGACAGTTCTTCTTCTTCCGATCATTCTTCCTTCGAGAAAGGAAGGATGTGAACGGACTATGGATTGGATTGGATTGTATCTTACATGTGAAGGTGTTGAGTTGAGTGAAACTGACCTCAATGCATTTTCTTCCTCCGAGGTCGGTTTCAAGTCCCGCTATATTTATTAATATGACTGGCGTGACTTCCGCTGTCTATCCATCCATTCCCTCGACGAGGACCATTGGAACTTTGCGTGTTCCGGAGTGAGTCCCGGTAAAGGGGAAAACGGCAGATAATGTAGTGTCGTGGTTGGAATGAGAAATGAGGTGAAAGTCGTACGGTGTCCTTGTTCTTTCAAGAGCAGACACAACTCCACTTCCATCCACTTCTCCACTACAACATAACACAACTGGAAAACATACAGTGCAATACGTTTATGTACAAATCGACGAGGATTGTTGGAAAGGTAGGCCATACCTGATTTGATGATGTTTGGCCACAGGAGAATTACAGTCAGGGAATAAGAAAAATCTTGAGCAGCTTAATCTAAAAAATGAAGAAGAAGGAAAGATCATACCGTAAAATCAAAATCCCAATTTCGTTTCATCTCATGCATAAAGCTCCATAATGGGATTGGGAGATCCAGCAGATCCGGAATGAAATTAGCTTTGAGCCATTGAAGAATGCTAAGATGATAAGATGATAACCCTCTGCTTTGATATCATATCTTCCCCCATTACAAATTAAATTAGCCATCCATCCATCTATTGTTTTGATGTTGTCTCAGAACAACTTACTTTCCCTTTGTCTGTCTCATTATTTTTCTATTACATATGCTGGAGATCCAGATGATTTATTTTCTGTTTGAAAAGAGGAGCATTGTCAAGCGTGTAATCAGGCATTAAAAATTGCAGGAGTCATCTCCAAATAAAATGTACATTCTTGACTTGACTCTCAAAAGAAATTATATAATAATATAACATGACAAACTTATTGTTAGAAACCAGAGTTTAATCTCAACTTTGGGAAAACTAAAAAACAGCCCATTTCAACTTGTACTTGTGTTTTTTATGCCAGTAAAATTATGTCTATATGTAAAAAAATACAGCCATATCGTATCTTTGTATATTCCGATAAATGTTGGGTCAGTCCTAAGATGATCGTGAATGTGATGTTCCTCCCGACTTATCCCAAGGATAGCAAGGGACATTCAAGCTTCTTTATTTGGGATATATACATTTATATAGTGTATATGTCATATGATAAGGTTGGCGCTACCTCCATGCTCATGTGCTTGGATTGGTTGGTATAATATGTATGTATGTCTCTATCAACTATAGAGCAGAGGACTTTGCCAAGAGCTGAGCAGAGAGCTCCGGTGGCATTTGACATTTAAGTTTGCTCGGAAAAAAGGATAGGGCCATGGCATGAACAGAATAGAATGGTGTTGGTTGTTGGACTACGACTACTAGCAGCAGCCGAGAGAGAGAGAGAAAGAGTTCGAGTTGAGAACATCACATCATCCTTCCCTTTTTTCTCTGCCGCAAAATAGAAGGAAAAAACTTTTTTTTCTGATGCTCTCGCTCGCTCTTTCTCTCTTTTCCCTTTCTGTTGAGCAGAGTAAGTTTTTTTTTGGTAGTTCTGCTTGTGCTGCTGCTGCTGGAAGAAAGTAAGAAAAGAATGTATGATGGGATGAGATGAGAGCATATCTATCTCGTTCCATTTTTTTTGAGAAAAAAAAACGGAATCTTCCTTTCCTTCTTATACGAGATAGGACTTTTTTTCTCTTTTAAAAATGCATGGCTGGAAAAAAGAATGGAGTTGGAGAAGAAGACGAAGAAAAAAGGAAACAGGGATGGCAGGGATGATGATAGTGATTGTGGAAGGGACTAAAAAAGGTACCTCCTTCCATATCCTCCTTCTTCTTCTTCTATTCCCCCGTTTTCTGGCAGAATCTGAAAAAAAACTCCACAGCAGATCTTACTAGAAATGGGGAGCCTTGCTGGGAAATATTATTATTACACCAGCCATATATGACCCACATACTTATACAAAAACAAAATATTTCTTTCTCTCTCTCTCTCCAGCCATGGCATATCGCACTCGTCTCTGGTTGACTATGTAGTGGAGTTGAGTAGTTTTTTTGGAGGTTAGCACTTAGCCAGGCAGTAGTGGAAGAAAAAATGGGAGTAATCATAGTAATAAAAATAATGGCAGCGGTGGTGGTGGCATGGCATGGCGCTACTAGCCAGCCAGACATACACACACCTCGTGACTTTCTCCATTTTTGTATGGACTTTACTTATTTCATTATCTCTATTTAGTATCTTATTAAATAGGAGTAGATAGCGGGTTGGGGAGAAAAATATGATATTATTTTTCTGGAAAATAGGAGGAAAGGCCCTGAAATGCGGTCTACCACCATGGCTGTGCCAAACGTAGTTGGTTAGGAGAAAGCACAGGGAAGAAAGAAATGTGGCTATTATTTATATCGGGCCCTTTGGCATAGCATGCCTTGGCTTAGGTATCTTGCTTCCTCCCCTGTTGTGTGGATGGAGTGGGGTAGGTAGTATATCGAGCTCAGCTCTATTTTCTCTCTCGAAGAGCTCAAGAGCTCCTTCAAGAATTGTCTGGTTTATGGGTGCTCCCTTGAATTTTGAACAAGGTCTGAACTGAAGCTGCTTTCTCCCCATTTCTCCCAGCCCGATACAATACATAAGAAGAAAAAATATGAAGAAGATGATATGATATGATGAGGATGTTAGGGAGAGGGGAAGGATCCAATGGCGGAGTGAAAGCACATATTTCTTCAATCTTCTAAGTTCCATCCTTGTCAATCTCAAATGTTAAAGATGAAGTAGGTACTTGAGTATCCGGAGTGAAAATAATGTATTATCATCTAAGCCTATATCAATATTATCGGTCAAAGTCATACACATCAAGATATATGATTGGACCAAGCCATCCCAACATCTCAGATTCATCTCGAATGGTGAAAGTATGAAAAGGTTGATGGAAAGGAAAGGCCCTTTCCATTTTCCCCCGACGTGAACACGATCATGACCATCGTCATCATCATCATCAGCATCGCCATCCTTCATGTAGGGAGCAGGACACATCCCCTTCACTTCACACCGAATGTCATCCGCTCATGACAAATCTCTTTTTTATTGTTCTCCTCCTTCCCCTGCTTTCCCCATCATCATCATTTTTTTCTTACCTTTTTCTCTCCTCCATCCCAACCCATCCGAAAAATCCAACACACACATATGAACATACATACCTACATTCCTTCTTCTTTTTTAATTTGAGAGACGGGCGGCAGCAGGACAGACGAAGAGAAAAAAAAATATGGAAAAGCATTTTTTCTATATTTATATCACATGTTCACTCGGAGGGAGACAGAAGCCGGCTTGGTTGGGCTTCGGCTTGACTTTTCGGTCGTGATGTAATGTGATGTGAAGTTTTGGGATAGTATGGCTATCGCATCGGTACTTACTTTACTTAATAATACCAGCAAGAATTCTTTTTTTTTACATGAGCTATGCCACAACAGAGCAATAAAAAAAAGTTGGACCAAGCAGGAAAAAACTGCATTAAAAAAACCAAGCATATATAAACCAAATAGCAAACCAACAAACGACCACCATCATCATAGTCATAGTCATACGTAGGCTGATGTATAGACTTTTTGTCTAGTTTTGAATTCGACATGACTACCGAGAGATAAGTTCACTGTTCGCACGTACATCTGTACTTATGTATTACTTGGCCCAATGCACTACTCCACCACCATACCACTACTAGCTAATGTGGAACTGTGTGCTTTTCACTCGAAATAACTTTTGGCATGTTTTAAAAATACATGAAGTCTTCCTAAAAATAAAGGAGGCGCTTCCCCTTTTTTCTTTCTTTTTTTCAATTCCCATCTTCAACTTTTCAATTTGCCAGAAGAAGACGAAGAAGAAGTGAAGGCAGGCTTTAAGTGAAGTAAGCAGGAAGGAAATGGAATATATCTCTGCGGAGTAGTGGAGTGGATGGGGAGGGAAAGGAGAAACAAGAAAGAAGCCCATTTTTATTATTATTTTCTCCTTTCGGTCTCTCGAGTGACTTTGGTCTCTGGGTCCGGTGGTGTAATACCTAGTCCAGCAGTGCAATGGGAACGATTTGTAAAATCCTACATGACTTATGTATATGATGACGGCATATGTGTGTGTAAGTCGGACGGATATATATGGGAAACATGATATGATATTTGTACATAGTTTTTTTCTTTCGAAAACACATGTGTATCATGTGGACATGAAAAAAATATATGTACTTTTGTAAAAAGTGGGATTAAGATGTGAAATAGGAAGGATTTTTTTGTTTCGGAAGTGATAAAAAAATACGCTCATGCCATTTTGCGGTTATGGAGGGGTATGTGCTAATAATATTTGGCTAAAGCAACGCCGCCACCGCTGACTAGCACTACTATACAGAAATAGCGGAGGCATTGTCAGAAGAGTACTTTCCATTTGCCAAGTTAAATGGATAATATAATATTCGCTTTGAAGGAGTGAGCAGCTGGTCATACTTATGACTTTTGTTTTTGCAAAAGTATCAGTTTTCTTTAAAGGCCAAGCATTATGCATGCATCTTTTAATTTGCTCGAAGAGTCAATAAATAGTCCATATGACTAATACTGTAGCGCCGGCACCGGCGGCAGCTTCTCCAATAATAAAAAATGAATGTGCGAAATGGAGTGAGTGAGTAATTGAGTAAATTGGAATTACGCAATTTACATCCACTGTAAACTTCCGTTATGACTTCTTCAGCGCGTTAACTTAATTGGGAAAATCGTTGAAACGTTTTCTGGAGCGGAATTAGATTGAATTTAATGTTTACATTTTAAGGTTTAAGCAGGATGTAATAAAGATCACCAGGCGATTTTTTTTTCTGAGAAAAAAAAAAGCGTGAAAAGAAAGCCTGTCTTAAGCCATGTCTCAAAGGCTACCTCATGATATGATATGATACGAACTTTTGCGACTGACTCATTCTTGGCTTGCTACAATATTAGGTCATCCTTTATTCGTACGTCGGATGGAGAAGCCGTTTTTGCAAGACTGTGTCAACAGATGTGCAGGAAACGCTGAGATTTCGTAACGGAACGAATTATGCAAATTGATGAACAGTAGTAAAAATTTATAAGCATGGGAAGGAAATTGCTAATGCCATTGATTATGACGAGCATGATGCTGGTTCGGATTAGGTGATATTTCGGCTGGGCCGACCTTCTCTTTTTTGTAATGACTGCGGTGATGACGATAATTTTGATGATGATGATGAGGATCGTGACGGTTGCGAATGACTCGAGGAAAGAATGACGACATTACGTTCAGTTCATCATAGCCATAGTGTCTTCATCCTCCTACGATCATGGAAAGTTTTACTCGTCTGTAGGCAAATGCCAAATTTAAATGATTTGTAACTTTACAGAGTGGGAGAGGAGTAGGTGCACTATAAAGAACGGAAAAGATAATAATATGACGGGACTAATGTTTTATAAATAACATCTCAACTCGTAATTAATTTTTTTTTGGGAAGGAGGAGGAAGAAAAACGCATGATGCAGTTTTTAACTTTGGAAGATGAGATGAGGCTTCCAACTTTATGTGCGTGGGAAATGGGATAGTATATTACTTTAGGTCAAAGCATATCACATGTCATCCTTCATCATAAATTTGTCCCATCGACCATCTCAACGTACTAACCTACAATTATATCAACATGATAATAATCTAAGAAAATTCTATAAAAAGTATTCAGTTGGCAATAACGTTATGTTAATTAATTAAGCAAAACTATGTTCTTAACTTTTTGACTTGAATTTTAACTGTAACTGTATTACGATCTACAGTTAGGAGAACACTTCCAACCTGATACGTATTGTCGCTTGGTTCATTTGAAATTACATTGAGTTGCTGTCCATGTCATTCAATATTGGACAAAACACGCCCAGATTAAATTGTCGGAAAAACGATCCACCTATAATACTAGCCAATCCAATCTATAATAGCTAACCAAATTATGTGACATGGATATGACATGGACATAACAATACTAATTGAAAGC
Organism: Lepidocyrtus violaceus; assembly: GCA_034696905.1. Classification (NCBI taxonomy): domain Eukaryota; kingdom Metazoa; phylum Arthropoda; class Collembola; order Entomobryomorpha; family Entomobryidae; genus Lepidocyrtus; species Lepidocyrtus violaceus. The sequence continues at coordinate 11,634 of JAQGAI010000544.1, forward strand.
GCAGCGACCATCTCATCACATCACAATTATCCATAATCATGCACCTACACCATCCTCAAACTAAACGCAGGTACAAATTAACATGAGATGATGCTGGGACATCAAACTAATCATAGAAAATTGGGGAATTCTATTCCATTCTCAGGAGGATTCAATTTTATTGTTGGTTCGGTATGGCATGACCTCTCCTTGGGACGAAAAAAAATGGGATGAAATTACTAGAGCAGACTTTGATGGAATTAATGTTCTGTACACCCGAAAGGAAAAACCTATATAGTAGCACTACTTCCTTTATTACTTTATTTCCCATTAGCCCGTCATAAGTTGAGAGGAGGAGGAGGATGAAAGGCATCCATTTGCCTTTAACTTTTTTTAGGATAGAAAAGGATAATATAATATGGCTTTAGTTTACACACACATGTGTCCTCTCCTTCAATCTAATATAATGGGAGGAACAGACAACAATAAAAAACAGAAGTAATGGAAGTAGTTGCTGCCGCTGCTGCTTCTTTCTCTTCTTTTTTATTTACTTCTGTTATTGTTGTAATGTGATATGCTTTTTGTTATTGTCATGTCATGTTCGCATGTTGGGAATTAAGTGATGACAAAAAAGCTTGTTTGATGGTGGTGGTGGTGATGATTGTAAGGACTACACATTTTGACGATGACAATACATACTACATCAAAGGCAAACTGCCTGGAACTCAGCAGGATATCGGGTTTGTCGACGACTATTCGATCCGATCCTGTTGTTGGTAAAGCTATTACTATTACTATTACTACTACTTTCACTGGATTAAAACTTTTCTCCCGTGACACTTTTTTTCCGCTAATAGGTAATCCAGTAAGAGGAAAGTAAAGTGAGTCTCTGTTTCTTTTTTAGCGAAGAGAAAAAAAGTCTGTTTTTTTTGGAGTTGGATGGAGTCAGGTTTTTAGTAGAAAGTTGATAGGGTTGACATAGCAGGGCAGAACATAAGGACAGAGTAATTGTTTGTATTGGGTGGGTTTGGATGTGACGCCGTCGCCAAGTCCATCTCTATGTCAAACAATATTTGTGATTACAGATTACATCCCGGACCTAACCATTATTCTATACCCTTGCCCGGAATGGATGATGCTAAAATTGGCTAAACTGATATTGGTGGAGAAAGGATGAAACCAGTCAGTCATATGTCAAGCGTTGTTGGGAGATCCCTTCATTTCAAATTTTGCAAAAAAGGACAAAGGAGTTTAATGACGATTTAAAATAAGGATTGAATATTCCTCTGTTTAACTTGATTCGATTGAAATTAGTCAATTCCAAACTGGGTTTTGTATTTGAGAAATACATATTTGCACGTTTCGGCTAATCATCCAAACATTTCTACTTATAGCAATATCACTGCCTTGCCTTGGTCGGCGGACACCAATTTGTATTCATCAGCGAAGTAATTTCCTATCCTGATGGAAATCTGATATTATGCTGATTTGTAATCAACATTGCGTAAAGCTCATTTGATAATGAATTGGAAATATGTATGTAAATACATTAGATGAGAGACAAGATAAACACCCGACATCACATCACGAAATGAGAGACAGTGAAAGCTACATAGCTGGCTAGCTAGATAGATTTCTATGGAAAGGTGATGGAAGGGAAATACAAAGATCGTGCATGCATGAGGCAACCTCATTATTAGTCAACTCCCAACAAGGCTATGTATAATAGGTACCTACATTGATTTTGTGTTTTGTCAACATGCTTTTGTCGGAACTCCCTATTTTCCCTTCGTTATCTTGATAATGATTATCATCATCTCATCAGCATCATCCTCCCATCCCATTCTTCTGTTCTTCTTTTTCTCCTCTTCGTCACATCACTTGCTAATAATCGCGTAATCTAGTTCCATTAACTGGGATCAGTTTTCTCTGCTTTCTCCAGAGAGCTTTCTCTTTAAAAGTGAAAAGTTAACAGGAAGGTTGTAATATAGGCGGAGTAATAATCAGTCAGTCAATGATAATGATGATAATGATGATGGAGTGATATAATATGTTTTTGTTATATTTTTTTCTTCTTCTTCTTCCCTTCTCTCTAGTCAACCTCCGGGAAGCTGTGCTGTGCGGTGGGTGAGAGCGAGAGTGCGGGCGCGAGCGAGCGTGTGTGTGTCGGAGAGTGAGTGAGTGAGGGTGAGAGGAAGACGATCCCTTTGATGGACTTTGGCGTGTTCTGCTCTTGTTGAAAGGTAAGTTGTCATCCCAGTGCTTTCTCCCCGCTGTACTTTCACTTCAAAATAGCAAATCCATATAAGCCATACATATTATGTACATCCATTAATAGGGAACTGGCTGATGCTAATAAAACTAACCTAGTTCTTTTCTTAATAAATATTATGCTCCCTTTTCCTCCATTCCTCCTCCCAAACTAACTAACTATATTATACTGCTGCATTTCAAATGGGATTCCATAATTCACATCACGTGCTCCCACCACATCACCATCATTTTCATCAGGCCATGATGCCATGCCATTCCCATTGTATCACTGGTGCCATGCCACCACCACCGTCAACCATGCCATGACTACGGGTCGTGGTGGTATTTATGCCATGCCATATACGTAGCATGATCATTGGATTGGGGATGTGATGTGAGGAGACATGGATAGATTTAATTAGGTAAAGTAGTAGTGCTAGTACTAGCAGAGCATCAGACTTCTCTTTTTCAGCGGAGTCTTTTGGCCTGGCAAACAAACATATCAACATCCAGTCACCTTGCTTTTCATTTCCATCCATTGCGCTCCACTTACTGCTTCCTTTCCTCCAAAAAAAACACAAACTTTCATATCAGCCAAAAACGGCAGCCCAAATTCCTCATTCCCAGAATCAACCCTACATATTTATACTTATATAGGATATTTTTTTTATCATATCCACCAATCCTACGTGATCATTGTCAGTCAGATAGCCAGCCGGAAAAACAAGACATGTTTTCAGCTCGGGAGAGCAAATGATTTTTTTTTCTCAAAAAAAAAAGAAAGAAGAAGAACATCCTCAATTTCATTTCATCTTTCTCCACGGATCAATACCTGGATTGGAGGATCCCTCTCGGTTTATTGCAAAACATCCTTGAGCTTCCTTCCTCTCCTCCAACTTTATTAATATTATATTCTCCACAGCCATATAACATGTTACGTAACTTGAATAAACATCTTGCGATATGAGAAAAAAGGACAACAGGCAGTTTTGCCACAATGCAATACCCCCCAACACCAGCACCACCGCCAGTTTTCCACTTTTTTTCTCCCCTTGACAAATTGAGTGGATTCAGAAAAATGGGGACTGGAAATGGGACGATTTGCAAAGGCTCTGCTACTTTCCCTATCCCCAATCCCTCCCATAACCCAGAATATTGCCATTGCCTTGTCTGACTTTTCCCGTTGAAAATGGGAGGAAAGTCTGGGGAAAAATAGGAAGTTAAGACCCTTACACAACTTATTCCACTTATCTATTCTCCTCCTCCTTCTCCAAACAAAAAAGTAAATTGTCTGCTCCCCTTATTTTTTTACTATGCATGAGTGGCACAAGCATAGCAGAATTCTTTTTTCTTTCAAGAAAAAATAAAAGACAAAAAACCCTCCATTCTTATTTATTTACCTATAAAAGTATCATCAGCTTGTTTACCATTTTTCACTTAATGTCTGTCTTTTCCCAGCTAAAAAAAGGAAGGAGAAGGAAAAAACCAGTTAAAAACAAGCAGAGATGGACGAATGGGCGACGACATCTCCTTCGAAAAAAAAGAAAAAATAACTTGCTTTCTCCGTTGTTTTTTTCCAACTTGTCTGCAAGACACCTTTTTCTTCCTTTCCTTTCTTCGTCAGTCAAAGAAAGAAACAGTCTGGGAAATGTTCAAAGTTATGTTGGAGTAAGGAAAACAGGCTTCTTTCTCTGTCCTATAAAGAAAATGATATAAAAGATTAAGTTTGATCATCATCACTGGAAAAAAAAGTTGTCGGACATGACATGACTTGAGTTTGACTTTCCACTTTCCGGGCACAACCGGCGGTCCCTTCAGCCAACCACCATCAGCCAATGCAAAAAAATATACATCCTCCTCCCAGCAGAGTTTTTTTTTTGGAGAAAAAGGAGCATTACATTACTATTACTTTGGGTTGGAGGACAACACGACATGGGACAAAGTCTAATTATGCTTTATCATTATTACCATTATTAGTCGTAAAAAGTGGCAGTGAGGTATAAAAAAGTGCTCAGTCGACCTTTCTTCCTCTTTCCGCACTTGCTACCTTTCTTCTTCTTTTGGATTTGGGGAAAGCACAAAAAAAAGCAGGAGAAAGCGGTTCTCTCCGTGTCTATTCCTTTTCGTTACAAACTTCAAGAACTGGGCTTCACCCTCCATTTTTTCTCTGGGAAGGAAAAAAACTTTTCCCCTGTTAAAGACATTTTTTCTTCGTATTTACCCCCACTTGGTAGAAAACCAAAAAATTGGAGCTCCAGCTCCCAACTTACTTCACTTGCTCATATTTATTCTCCCACTTATGAAACTGGGAGAGAAAGTACCACCATGTCAAAGAATTTTTCTTACATAGATATAACATGAGCCATGTATGTACACCATATTATTTGGTCCCTTAATACTTTCCCCTTCTGATGCATGATTTTTATTGATGTTACAAAGTACTCATTTTTTCCCTTACCCTCTCAATATACTTCTCTGTCTGAGCTGAGCTAAGGGGAAAGCGAGGGAGCGGGGAGCAAAAGGAAATAAAACATTTTCCGTAATAAACCGGCCATGTTTATTGCCGTGTCCATCCTCGACAAACCACTCATCCTGAGGCTGCTTCCTCTTAGCACTGGAGAAAGTCGGACGAAAAAAATATGAAAGGAAAGTCAAGTACTTACATAACATTATGTACCTATATCTTTCTGTCTTTCTTGTTCCATTATATGGGGCAATAATGGAACAAAGAAGCAGAAGTTTCCTTTGTTTCCTCCTCTTTCAAATTAGGAGAAAGTCGGAGAAAAGGAGAGGAAGTAGTGAATGGAAAATTATAACACTTTTGGCTATCCATCCAAAAAGAAAAGGAAAAAAAAAAGAGGAATGGAATGATAGTGAAAATCCTCGTACAATTTTTTTTCAAGTAGAAGAAGGAGTGAGGGCAGCAATAAGGCCAGTCATTCAGTCCTCACCCAGCTACTAATGTCTTGTTAGGCAGCCCATTACGCAGAGATAGAGATAGATAGGTAGCCACTTCTTTGAGAGATTTTTTTTCTCTCTCTCTCGTCATTACTTTCCTATCATCGTACCGTAATCACCACCACCATCTTTGAGACTATTAGTGACTTCGGCTTCAGCTTTATAGTTTACAGAAAAAGAGTGGAAAGTGGCTCGTTGGTTTGGTTGGTTGTTGGTGGTCGGACCCCAGAGGAAACAAAATAGATCAACATTTTTCTAATGATCCCCTAACTTTGTTTGCGCTGAAGGCCGAAATGATCCGCTCAATTGAGTGGAAAAGGAAGCGAAATGAATATAGTAACTTGCGCTGATGCATACATGCATAATAACCCTGTCTAAAAATCAATTCCTACCGTTTTGCACGTTTAATGACGATAATTATACATGTTAGTAAATCACACACCTTCATCACACCTTGTTAAGGTGATAGTGATGATGATGATGATGATGATATATGGCTTGTGATGTAATGTGATGTGTATGCCATGTAATTTGCAAAAATGGCAAGAGAAAGAGAAGACGAAGCTGAACATTTTATTTCTTTACCTGAGAACTGAGAGCTGAGCTCCCTCCCATCATGTATTTTTTACCACTCGCTCATACAAACTCCTCTCATGTCAGATCTGATGTGATCTTCCTACAAAAAGCAAAAGTTGAGTCCGTCTCTCATCCCAAAACTATTTCCCTCTAGTAATAAGAGAGAGAAAATGGCCTGGTCCAACGAAACTCTTCACTTATAATTTCCCATTGTCTGTCTGTCTCCTCTTGTCTAACTACTCCAACTAGAGAGAGAGAGACTCTGCATCTCTCTCTCATGTCATGTACCTACATGCTTTATTAGCGTCATCATCATCATTTTATCTAATTGCTCCCTTTTATTTGCATACCATGTCGTTTGGCTCTCCTTCTCCTCCTGCTGAAGTTGGTTAGTCTAGTCTTGTCTGAGGAGAGAGGTGTGTATTTTTCCACTTTGCACTGACTTGACTCGTGAATATTTTATTCTTTTTTTTTTGTCATAGAATAAAAGAATGAAACATGGCCTATGTAATGTGATGTGTTATATAATCATCATCATCATCTTGCTTTTTCAGAGTGCTGCTTGCTTTTTTTATCATTATGATTAGCTCGAGCTACAAAACTCAACAGAACATAGTCATATCTCACATTCATCCAAAATCCATCCCAGCCAGCAGCACCTGAGAGCATCACCCATTTCACCCACCCTCATTATCAATGCATGAGATTATATTACCATTTTTCCCAATGATTATCAGGGAAAATGTGCATTATCATCAGTCACCATCATCATCATCGTCATCATCGCCAGCATCACATTATGAAATAGGATGTAAAATTTTCATTTCATTCCATGTTTTCGGCTGGAGATAAATAAGTAGAAAGGAATATTTATATGGCCCACATTTTCCTGTCGCTCGATCTCCTCTACTTAAATACGTCAAATCAGGCGTGAACTAATCAGTTCACACTGGATTAAAACCGGCAGCTTCATTTTTCTCTCTAGACATGCAAAAATGCCTTTCTCAGTATAACCAACAGAGAAGAAAGGAAGGACAAAAGTCTCAGCGAAAAAATAAAAATCAAGCATAGTGCATAGCCATAACCATAACCGGGCCGACTTTGTGTTCCGTATAGAGAGGTGGCTTAGCGTGACCCAGAAATAATTAGTTGCTTTTTTAAAAAGAGACATTGGCTGGTTGAGTTGGTTGAGTACATAAAAGAAATTGGCTGAACAATGAAAAAAAAAACCAAAGTAAGTACGGAACATGGCTCAAGAGACGGGATGGAGCGTGACCATATTTATATTAGTCTTTAAATATTGGTCTTTATTGGCCCATGTGAGATGCAAAAAAAAAACCTCTTCAAGAAAGTATAAAGATGAAGTGTGGAAGAGAAGACATGATGGCTGGACGGAAAAAGTCCTTGAAAGATAATTAACGCGAATTAGGACATGTTAAGAAGAGAAAAAAAAATCATCCAACATACATAACTGCATACATTTATCACATTAGCAGCCATTTGCTTGGAATGGAAATCCAATTTTTGCTTCTTGGGTGGCTGACTTGGCTTGGCTATCTTTTTTTGCAATGGCTGCTGCTGCTACCCCTCCATCGCCATTATCATCCCAACTACTATTTATTCTGTCCATATGTGGGGCTTTATGGAAACTGACTAGGGAAGCCTGCTCCTCCCTTCCCTCCATTCCTTCCTCTCTTCCATCCCCATCTAGCAAAAAGGTGTTCAAATGGGAGGCTAATTAATCGGATTAAAGTTTTCACTTGATGAGTTCCCGACTAAAAAAACAGCTTGTGCTAGTTAATGTCCATGTCTGCGCTGATGGAAGAGAGGAGCCTTGTTATTTTCTCTCCTCTCTCACTCACCCTCTCCCTGGATGGTTGATAAAACCCGCATATTTTCTCCCTTACAAAAAAAACTCCAACTCTCTCCAAAAATTTCCAGTTGAGTTGAGACTGAAACTGTGGTAAGCTCCACAGCTGCTGTGTAGTAGTAGTAGCAGTAGCAAGTTGGAACGGTGAAGAGAGAAGACCAGAGGAGAGGAACAGCAGGACTTTGTTCATGTCGGTGT
>JAQGAI010000545.1:0-19450 GCA_034696905.1 Lepidocyrtus violaceus
TGTGCTTGCTAAAAGTTAGCGCGATGCATATAACCGTTGCAGATATGAAAAATCACGTATGTCCGAGCTCTAATGATGACACACATTACGAATTATTGAATATTTATCCCGGATTATCATAACATTTGGATCATGCAACATGAACATACAATTTGCCATAATATTGCACGAACAAAACTGTTTCCATTTCACTTATTATTATGTATTTAGCCAGCTCGTTGATAGCCGTCACCACATTTCCACAAATAAGCAAGAAATTGTGCGCCTTTTTGTTGTTAATGCGTCATTTATAGTTATATATTAATAGGTGAGTTATTACATGGAGCTTCATAACTTTATTATCAGATCAGTCCGATACAATATTCCCCATCCTGGTAAACACCGTCAGCTTATGTATTTCGCTTGTCCAGATTTGCGTAGCAGACTCACCTCCCCACAGACTTGACTCAGGACATAACATAAAGTCTTCTCACACATTTTTTATGCGCACAAATAGGTCCTGCAAGCAAACTGCGCTTTATTCCACCGCATCTGCTGTTATTGATTCGATAACGTTTAGGCATCCCTATTTGTCTTTCTAGGAAGACCTCTCACTTTCACTTATTGTTTAAGTGATAAAAAATTATTCCGATCGCATTTTTTTCATCATCATCATCATTATAACCTAAATCCATGCATTAAAAAAATCAGTGCAAAAATATGGAACCAAAACCAGAAAATTCATTGCAAAAAAAATCATCATCGGTATCGGTTTTGCTGTATTTTTTCGCGAATGGAATATTTGACTGTAGAATGTTCAAGCCCAGACAATCATCAACATCATCATTTGCCATATTCCCAATGCAAGGATCATTATTATATCATCTTTTGGTCGGTCGTCCTGCTGAGCTCGCGAAAAAAAAAATCTATCACGGTTTGGTTTGGCTGTTGGCAACCCATCATCTTCTGGCAATGAACGAGTAACGAGTTTACTTTCCACTGCTTAAATTTTCTCTCTGATGCGAGCTCATCATCAAAAACAGTCTTAAAAACATTATCATTTTTTATTCCATACAATGACTCCTCCGTAAATTCGACTCTCTCGAGGTATAAAGATAGTTGTGGAGAAGAGAGTCCCATGCAGCAACTCACAAAAACTTCAAACAAACTACCCATCCAACAAATTTTCTCTTCTCATTCTGACTCTGACTTCTTCCCTTGCAGCGTATGTCTTCTCCATCGACTGACTATGACATGACTACTCCAATCCAACTCCAATCCTCCTCCATCTCCATCCAATGCATTGATGATGGAACTGAAATGCAAGAAAAGAGATTTTGCTTTTGTCCCTGTCTCTAATTCCAAGGTCATGCATTTCAAGTGCAATGACTGTTTTTTTGTCTCTGCTCCTTTGTTCATTACGACAGCTAATAATAAAAACTTTAAAATAAAAGTCTCGGGATGAGTGGACTTGAAGGATGCTTAAGCCAATACATTTAGGCAGCCTCTTCGAATGGGAATGAATGATTACTTTCTCGCCATCAAATTCAAATATACGAGTTAATGGGAAATGAGTAGGGTGAGATGGAATGGATTTAATTTTGGATGAGTTGAGAACGAAAAAATAAATGAAATGATCATTAAATCCAAAACGCCTGTGTGATAAAGAGCCTGAGAAAACTAGATTGCTCAAGTCACTAACCAGTGTCATCACCAGCAGCGTTGCGTTGGAGTAAGCTGCATCGGGACATGACATACCTAACATTGGTTTGGTTTGAAATCCAAAGCAAAACCAACTCCTTCCCCAGTTCACTCTGGTTCATAATGCTCTCAAATTGTTTCTGAAGGATAATTTTCTCATGTAAATGTTACAGTGTAAAATTCTTAATTAAATTTCATCTCGTGTTTTATGTAGTTGATTTCGATCCTTATCAAATCCTGTTCAATTGAATCCTTCTTGAAACTAACATTTGTTATTGAGAAAGACAACCAGTCGCAACTTTATACAAATGACAATAAAAGCCCTTAAAAGTTCTGAAGAACTGAAAACTTCCATAATATTACTTCGAGAATTCTGGTCTTTTATATAGATGGGATATTATTTTGATATGAAGAAACTTTTTCTTGCAAAATTAAGATGAATAGTGATATGTATATCAGAAAATGACAAAATAGGGCGGACTCTATCCGAGATTGTGAAAATCCTTCCTGAATAAAGCCCATTGTTCTTTCTAGGTTCTGTTCCGTCCTTGCTCAAATAATGAGCTAATTCATGCGTGAATTTACAACTTCCCCGAAAAGTTTGCCGATAATCTTGAAATTGCTTTGGCAGTTTCCTAATTCCTTCTATTCTAATATTTGTCAGTGTAACATAAACAGACTATCGTAATCGTCTCCTAGTACTTCAGCTCAGCTAAAAGCAATTGAAAACTTCAACAGTTATATACTCGGCTCATGTTTTATGTGATTAAACAGCCTTTTAAATGCCTGGAAAATTCCATTAGAAAATGAGTTCCTTCATGTTTTTCTCTTCATCTCTCCCCATCCATCCATGTTTAATTTTCTTATGAAGACGACAAACCCAACTTCATTTGAATCCGTTTTATGGTTCATTGTCAGGCAAATTTAATATAGTTAAAATGTTCTCATTCAACAAAAACGTTTTCTGCTTGTTCGCCTTTTTTCAGGACGCATCAGCCGCATTCGAATAAGTAACATACATCCATCCTGAGAAAATGGGGAAATGTTGTAAGTACGGCTAATTTTTTCTCTCCAATTCTGTCCTTACCTACTTTATCTTTCCATGAAAGAAGAAGCTCTAAAGCTGCAAAAACATTTTTTCTGAATCTAATTCATTTATTTTTTTCTCGTTCTTGCTCTTTGATCCAATTCTACGAAGGAACAATTTATCTCGAAGAAGAAGAAAAAAGTTACATAAAAAATGCTCTCTTCTTTCTCTTTTTCTCTTCAGCATCGACTCGACCGACCGACCAGGATCATTTTTTTTTCTACATCGTTTGTTTCGTTTCATGTTCCGCTTACTTGAGTTCCCTTTTGATGTGCTCTCGTCCACGGCAAAATTGAGACTGAGAGTCAAAGTACGCGATGTTCCTTCTACCCTTGCAGAAAAAATTGTTCCAGTCAGTCTTCTTCTTCTCCTCTAAAAACCTGAAATGAGATCCAGCCAGCCAGAGAGTCGTAGAAAAACAGGCTGGCTTGTATGTATATGGCACGGAATATGGATCGTTATATGAAAAACAGTCCGATATCCATAGAAGAAAAGCCAACTTTACCAGCTACATGCTACATCCATGGCCTTATGTATAAAATTTTGTACACAATTTTTGCTCCTCTGTACATGGGAGAGACAAAGGCAAAGTGAGAAAAAAATAGCAGCTGCTGCTATTTTCTTGGCAAACGAGAAATACAGGCCAGACCGACCAGGCCAAGCCATATTCCAAGCAATTCCTTTCATGTAGATTACGAGAAGGAGAGGAAGCAAAGGAAAAATAGCGTTTTCAGGCAGTTCACCAACTCATATCAACTTTGCACATCGGGAAAGGAACATGCAATCATGCAGTACAACTTTTTTATATCCCATCATATTCTTCTAATGATATGAAATTTTATTTTTTCTCCCAGCAGCAGCAGATCGAGATCCCACAAAAGTTTCCATGCTAAAAAAAACTGATATGATATGTATAATTCCGCTATGAAAGCTTTAGTAGAAAAGAAACGATGGGCATCAAAGAAAAAACTGAAAATCAGCTCTCATGTGACGACCTGGCTTACGTATATTTCCATCTCTTTTCCCTTCCCCAAAGCATAGGAACAGAAAAGCATTTTAGTAATCCTTTTAGCAAAAATATACATAAAGGCAGAAGAGCTGTGATGCATGGAAGGAAAGCTCAGAGTGTGGTATCATATCGGTACGGTTAAAAAAAACTCTTTGTTTCCTAAAACTTCATACTTCTGTTATGCAACAGCAGCATTCATGTTCAGTCGATGAAAATCTGTTGTAATTGTAAACGTTGTTATATGTGTACATATGAGTTCGTTTCCTTTTTTCTCAAATGTTTCCTGTCTTCAACAGAGTTCGAGTTGAGCTGCGTTTTATTTCGTTTTGTGTGGAGAAAATACGCTGTAGAAAAATGAAAACAGAATTTTCAGTTTTCCTCTCCGTCGATCTATATTCCGTTTATTACGAAGATCTTTTGCATGGAGAGGATATTCCGTTTCTCGTTTTCCCATCCTTTTCCTCTTCTTTAGATGATCCAACTTATCCAACCCTAAAATTTTCCTTACCATACCTTCCCAACCATAAGCCGTTTTCCAGAGGAGAAGAAAACCATGTAGGAATACACGGGCAGGATATCCCACCGCAAGAAAATTTCCATCGTTTTCCTCTCCCCGATTAGCATGGCTAGGTCTGATCTCGTCCGAGTCGGCTCAGTGAGATCCTATTCCCTCAATGCATTTCTGGCAGTTCCCTCGCTCGTAAACTGTTCGAGGGGGGCGTGGCCTCGGCATCTGATCGTCGGAATACATACACATGCAGGGCAGAGGCTGAGCATTCCTTCAGTAGTTTGGCAAAGGAGCGCACCCAAACAAGAGAGAGCCTGCACGAAACACGTTAGCGTATATTGGGTGTCTCACTCCGCCCCAGGAAAATTAGAAAATATCTTTTTACTCTCTGTCTGTATATATAGCTTATGTGTATATCTCTAGTGTAGTTATAGATAGGTATAGGTATAGCTCTGTAGAAACTTTTTAGGTACGCTATATAGGTAGTAGTGTGTATAGTGAGCTCATTCCAAATACTGAACTGGTCGCGACGCATCCAACGAATCGTGTTCGTTCTTGTTGGCTGCTGGCTAGAGGAGGAATAGCATCATCATCATTTTCCCTACAAAAAAAAGCATTCCTGTGTATCTGGCTTGGGATATAGAGAGGGATCGAGTATATAGTGACGGGACATATATACACTGATATATAGCCCAAACGCAATAGCCAAACAAACAAGCGCCACCTACCCCAGCTGAAAACATGAAGACACCACAATAGTCAGCGAGAAACCACTACGGAAAATAATTTTGAAATCGAAATTAAAATTAGAAGGAAAATTATTTCCCAACTTTAAATGCTCCCACGCTGTTCTCCACACTTGGAAGTGGCTTTGGGTGAAGATTCCAGATTTTTGAAAATTGGAAATTAATCCCAGTTTCCTCATGCTGACTGTGGTAGTGTAAAGTTGGAGAAGAAAGGGCTGGTGTGGTCGATGATGGATCCGCCATTGCGGAGAGTAGAGCCTCGACAGAGGAGACTGTTGAGAGAGCAACTTAAACAGTGTTGGAGAGGCGAAACAATAATTTCATCAATTTATTTTTTGAAATTTGTGACCCTTTCAGTGCGCTAATCATGGGGACTCAGTGACTGACATTTGGTGACCTTTTATTTGCGGCCGTGTGCCGCTCCAGCGGCAGGGCAAATTCGATTGTCCACTGAGGAGAACCCCCCAAAATCATCCCCACAATATATAAATTCATCAGAGATCAGAAGAAAAAAAATCTACTGCGTAGTTCAGTTTGCACCACCACCACCTCCTCCTCCGTCGTCTCCATATAAGCCGTATATATATAAGAGTGTATAGTGCGTATATACATAAGTCAAGGAGGGGGCTATACAGTAGTCTCCCAGCCAGTGCTTGGTGTCGCCCTCCACCATCGGCGCTGCTTTTAGTGCTGTTGTGTGCTGCTGCTACTACATCAACTACTGCTCACTCCTCATCCTCGCTGGCGGATTAGCTAGCGACGCTGGCTGGCTCCTCCACTACTACACTCCCTTCATAGTTTAAATACGGGAGCACGCCAACATTTGGAGTGGCTTTTTGGGCGGAATTGAAGAGAATATCATCAGGCGTGCGGGTAGCAGCGCAGCGGAGGCGAGGAGTAAGAGTAGTGTACTTAGTAAATGAAGGAGTTTACTTCACCACTAAAAATCACCATCACCACCACCCTTTTGGATTGGATGAGGATTGAATTATTGATGCCAGCGATTGTATTTAACTTCTCGAAACATTTTTAACTCATCATCATCATTTGCAAATTGGGAGGAAGGAAGGAGGAAACCCCCACGGTATTTTCCGAACAGGGAAATACTGAGAAAAGATGAGCAAATTGTCGTTTCGGGCTAGGGCGCTGGACGCCAGCAAGCCCCTGCCCATCTACCTTGCTGATGAGATCCCAGTGGATAATGCGGACTGCTCCCTTATCAATCGGGCGGTTCCGCAGATGCCCACTGGAATGGAGAAAGAGGAGGAGTCGGTAAGCTTTCGAAAAACAACTGATGAGATGACTTATAATAGTTAGTTTAAGAAAATTTAGCCCGCTTTCACTGCCAGTGTTTTGATTAGGTGTAGTCAGCTGTAATTGTTTATAAAAACAAAAAATTCACTACTGTCATCAAATAATGATGATGATGTTGATTGTTTACTACCGCCAATATTTTTAATCAACTGTTCATTGTTATTGTTTACTAGTTTGCTTGCAATTTGTTGCGGATTAGTAAATTGAAATGGATCTTATTTTGGTTTTATGCTTGTTTTGGCGGTATTTTGGGATTGTTAATTTCAACAATTTTTGGTGACATTGGAATTCATGTCATTTTGACTGTTTTATGTTGTCAGTTTTGACAATTGACAATTTATGGCGGTTTTTGTCAGATGATATTTTATATTGTCACATTAGCTTCCTCTGAATATGGCAGATGGAATTTTTAGAAAATTACGAAGTATCTATGATCATCAACAGAACTTAGTTGACTCGTTGACGGATTTAACCGCTTAAGCTTGTAAGAGTATTTTGCTTGTGTCAGGTCAGGTCAGAACTTCCTGTCATAATTAACAAACTGCTAAATCTCCAAAATTACTACTTTTTAGTCACCGGTCCGGTACCGGCAAATGGCTCCATCCCAATTTAATTATTGATTATTAGTAAATATTTATGAGTTTGAATTGAATTGAGAAGAACTTGAGAGTTTGAGAATGGAGTAAAGAATTTTAAAGAAAATTAATTAAAACACAAAAGGTAAAAAAAGATGTAGCAATATATAAACTGTGGAATAAAAGAAAACTAGGCAACTTCTTTTATTTTCCTATTCCTGTTTAACCAATCTGGTTCCTATTTAATTCAGCAGTAATTTCAATTACTTTAACTAGTGCATTTACTGCATTAAAATTGGCTTTTGATTTAGGATTAGGAATGTATGTATTATGCAACATAAAATTACTAGAAGTAGCGATAATCATATACCTTAGGTGCTAAAGATGGTTTTAGGGTGACGATGATGACAAGCTAGGTGAAAGTAATTCATTTTGATTACTAATAATACTAGCTAACTTTGTCTTGCTTCCGCTTCCGGTCTATTCTAGGCCAGGCTCTATTATAACAACCCTGAACTGGAAGCAGGGAAACGAAACGACCATGAATATAGTAAAAAGAAAAAACGGGGGGAGGAAACGTAGATTAATATGAATTGCAATGGAGTACTGCGCTGCATTCTAATTGTTTCGGATAGGGAGGGAAATCCGATATAATAGACATTGTATAGGTTTAAGTACATCCATTTATAGCTTTTATATGGTTTCATTCACTCGATTCGGTTGTTGGAGTTGGAGAGGTTGGCAATGAAAATTTTCCATTCTCTGAGCCTGAGCCCGTCATCATCAAAGATGGTACATAGTCAGTTGAACAGGGATGCAGATGAAAAGCGATACAAAAGCATTGCACTTTCTCCATCAACAACATCCATGAATGGCTATAGGTGCTTTCTTTCTTTCCACACTTCCCATCTTACCTCACGGCCTTTCGATTTTGTTGTTATTCGCTTTCTGCTAGCCTAAGAATAGTTTAGACGCTATTTTGTTGCAACCATATAAAAGCGGGAGGAAGGAGAGATGTTGTTGAAAGAAGAAACCGGAAACGGAAGTAAAAAAGGAAAATAACATAAAATATTCTCTGCGTTTATGCATTACTCCAACATGAAGCATTTTGCAACAAGGAAGGGAAGGGGAACTGAAACTGAACAAAATGGAGAAGGCTCATAAAAAGATAACATGGTAAAAGGAAAGGAGTCCGCAATGCATCTTGCTTGCATTCACAATAGGGGTTAATCTAAAGAATGTAAGTGTTGCTGGTTAGGTTGGTTGGTGGGAAGGAGGGATTTTACTTTACTCAAGTTTTAGTCGGGACAAAAGATAAACCTGGTGTGAGTGGGAATGGAGAAAGAAAGGGAACGGATGTTGTTGCTCCATGAGCTCATGCTTTATTCCTACTTACTCAACCACCGGAAATAGAATTATGATGAAAGCTTTCTTTGTTTTCGTAAAATTGAAGGAGAGAAAGAGAAAAGCTGCAAGGGTTTAGATTTTGGGAATCCCGTTTAGATCACGGAGGAATGGATTTCAGTCTGAGCCATTGTCCGTCCGCTGCTGTCGGCAATAGTTATGTCAATCAATTTTTTCCTCCGTTTTTGAAAGTTAGGTTCTGTTCTTGTTGATTTGGATTAAATGAAATAGGTTGGGAGAAAGTTATGGTGCATGATGAAGCGTCAATGTCACCGGTCTCCGGTCACTGACCTACACTTATGACTTGTGTAATATGATTATTATCATGATTGCACGATCGTTGTTGGTTGATTCGTTGATTGTCGAAGAAAGTCTATCTCCGTGCTTTGATGGAATGGCATGGCATGGCTGCTTTTAATTGAAGGATTAACAAAACAAAAGACATGCAAGTTTTTTAAATTTAATCTAACGGAATGGTAAAAGTTATCCTGGCCATTTTCTAATTTAGATAAAATAAAATAAGGAGAAAGCACAATAAAAGTTTTTAAGGCTACATTTTCGTCAAGGCTAGGCTATGGATGATGGCATCAGATTACTTCTACTTTGTGACTATATTTAATTACCAACTACCAACTAACTTTTTCACAAGTTGTCAGACTTTTGTTAGGCGAGCCATTAGCACTAGTTCCTTACAAAAATTTAGAATGCTTCAATGCTTTCACTTCACCTCGTTGAATAGGGTTTGAAGGTTACTACCTTGCTTCCGTGCCTGTCTCTTGGCGTGTTTAGTTTTTGGAAGGAGAAAGTTCAAAGTGAAAGTAGGTTCGCGATTCAGGTAAAACAGGAAGCCTCACAGCTTGACGCTTGAAAATCAATAACGATGTGTGATGAAAGCATCAATAGAAAAGCTCTTTTTTAATAACAGTAAATAGCATTGCGTTTAGTGTAGCCTTTGGCCTTTGAATACTGGTAAGGATGATGGGATGAATGTTTTAAAATTAATTTGCTTGGCTTATTTGCGTTTGGCGTGACGAAACAGTAAACATTGAAACATGAGATGAATTCAGGCTAGGTATTCAGTGCAAAGGAAAAATGATGGAATGTACTTTTCCGTTAGGCATTACGTATGGGCTAATGATGACTGGCAGTGAAAGTCGATTAGGAGGGAAAACTTATTTTGTTTTATTAATTAAACAAGTATGCTAACCCAAATGGATTATTTTGTTTTTATCAACAGGAGCATCATTTACAACGGGCAATATGTTCTGGAACCGTAATTCCTACTCCCGAAGTATTTGACATAGGAGAGCTGGCCTATTACAGTGATCTGTATCCGTCGAACATCAAGATGGCCAGGCAGCTCATCTATATGCAGCGTAAGAAAAATTAATATCCTATTGTCTTTTTTTATTTTAACCAATTTTACAGGAATAAAAATACTCACTTTTGGTTGATTTCTTTTTTCCCATTAGCATTTTCAATGGAAGCCGACATTCCAGACTACGACATGGATTCCGAAGACGAAGCCTGGATAAACAACCAACCTGCGAGGTTGGAGTTAACTCCAGATAAGGTAACGCCTAGGTTCTTTTTTGGGAGGATTTGTCTAAATGATATAATTTACTGTTACCGAGCACGGCCAGAAGACAGTTTGAAAGTTTGATGAACTAACTTTTTCTTGGACGTTTTTTTACAGTTTGAGGAAATGATGGACCGTCTAGAAAAAGGGAGCGGTCAAACCGTAGTAACTATTAATGAGGCCAAAGCTCTAATTAAGGAGGATGATGATCTCATCACCGCTGTTTATGATTATTGGCTCACGAAACGGCTTAATACGGTAAATATGGTTGGAGTACTGATTCCAACAAACAATCGACATCACGATGGATGGTGTTATTATCTTGCGTTTTCTTAAACTGTAGCAACATCCCCTCATACCTCAAGTAAGGACTGAAGCTCGACACGGGGTTACGAACCACAATCCATACATTGCATTTAGAAGGCGGACCGAGAAAATGCAAACTCGGAAAAACCGGAAGAACGATGAAAGTTCGTATGAAAAGATGCTCAAACTCAAGAGGGACTTAACCCGGGCCCTCACCCTCCTCGAAATGGTGAAACGGAGGGAGAAAAGTAAGAGAGAGCTCTTACATTTATCCATTGAAGTGTTCGAAAAGAGGTTCGTAAATCAATGAATTCTATAAACCGTTAGTTAATATTGAATAGGGTTGTAAAATCTTATCTTGTTTATCAAAAATAAAACTCACGGTTGCTATTTAATTTATGTACTTAGGTATCAGGCTGGAGACTACTCTGGCCAAATTGTCTCCGAAGCCCTTCAGCAGCGTCCTGCCAGACCTGCATTTACCCCCTTATACCAACCAAACTCTTTGAGTTGGATCAAAGAGGACCTTTTATCACCGCTTACTCGTAAAGAGAAACGACAGTACAAAAAGAGAAGACATAAAAGCGCAACGAAAGGCTCCAACGCGGCTACCTCTTCGGGTAGCGCGTCCCTACTTCCTGGCTATCCTGGCCTTCCGGTAAATTGTTACTCTCTTCGACACAAAGTTTACTGATGATGTATATAATTATCGTAAGAAATACCGAGGTAAACTTTGATTTTTAATTTGAAATTGTAATGAATCACAACAGGGAATGGATATGGAAGTGGATGCTGCTACATCAGAAGAAGAAACCGCAGCTCCTGCGTCCCCCTCCGAGGAAGACGAAGAGAAGGAAGGGCCTTACAGCTTCCGACGAAAGCCTGGAGCTATATACGTGACGGTAAGAAAGGGCTTTGGAATTGTTCTCCTTATTCACAACCTTTATATTCTAACAATAAGAAAGAAACTGTTTATTTATCAACATTCTTTGTTTTTGTAGCCCTCTGATAACGCCACTTGGCCGTGGTGTGCGGAAGATGAAACCGGGATTGGGGACAAACGACTCAGATACTATCCAACATCTTTACCAAGCAAAACCGGATCGAAATTCGTCGGCTTTGCAAGGCGTCGATTGGGAAGGGGAGGCCGGTGAGTAATGATTTAAAAGAATATACATACCTAGGTTAATTTTTGCTTCGGTTACTCGCGTTGTAGTGTCGGCTATTGCTCAGAAGGCAAGGTAAAGAGGCAAAGGAAGGTTTAAAATATTTGGGTGAAGCATCTTTGTACTTAACGTACTTCTCACTTTCAGTGTGGTGTTGGACCGAATCAGTTGTCGTGGTGGGTATGACTTGTGGCGCAACTTGGTGAATGAGAGTACGGAGTCAAATAGCACATCTGGAAATCCAAGCGCAAGCCCATCCTTTGCAAATAGCACGCAAGGGGTCAACATCGATGTTAACGTTGACTTTCCCGCCGAAGCGTCCCCATATTCCCCTCCTGTTGCGCATCCACTGTCACCCCAACTAGGCTGGTCAGTACATGTTCATAATCTGATGATAAAAATATTTAAACTTAATGGAAAATATGGCAGTAGAGAGAACACAGGCATACTTACTAATTTCAGCGTCCATTATCGACCTAAAAGCCCGGATATCATTTCGGATAGTGATGCGTTGTTTGATAGTTTGCCAGAAGCGGCTTCACTGGAGTTAGAGTCGTCCTTACCATCGCTGGAAGATCCGGAGGATTCCGAAATGCCCAGTCTGCCAACACTTCCCCTCGAAAATGCATATGTTGGTGTAGTATTGCCAACAAATGACCCGCCGTTAGTCTTTGACGCACACAGTCTTCAGAGTGATCCCCCTATCCGATCGGATCCATTGCCCATGCATGCCGATTATCCCAGTGAGTCACACTTCCTGGACGAGTCCAATGCAAACTTAGTAAACTCCTCGTATTTTATGGAGCTGAGTAGTTGTGACCTCGGCGGGCTTAATTTGGACGCAGACGCGTGGTTCACATCCTTGGATGTTCCGGAAAATATTGCTAGTGTTGATGCAGTGGAAGGCTCAGGAGCATCTCCCCTCATCTCGTCCACCTCCACCTCCTCGTCTAACCCTCCTCCCGTTGTCGCTGGTAGCAGTAGTAGTAGTAATAATAATAGCAGTAACAGTGGTGGCAGCGGGGATGTGAACCTGAGCCTAGTGAAACTGGAAAGGACAGAAGGCTCCACCGCAGACACGCATGTAGATGTAAAGTGTGAAGTAGTAGATAGTGAAGAGTGTGATGAAACTAGTGTAGATTTAAATAAAATGAGACTGTTAGTAGATAAGGATAATAAGGAAAACGCTAGGTTACTTTTACCAAATAAGAGCGAGGGCGGCGGGACTCCGGACGCCCCCTCCATATCGGAGAACGGTGATGAGATTTTAAATAATATTTTAAATGCAAGTGAGGTTTGTACAATAATAAGTGAAGAGTCGGCACGGGACTCGACTGTCAATTCTAGTTGTTTGAGTAGTGGCAGTAGTGAGCACGGCGAAGTGGGAAACTTCGACGGAATCGCCAAAGCTATGACTCGGGCTAATCCTGGTGGAAATAACGGTCAAACTTTAGCTATGAAGTCGTACACATTCTCCGCTCCCAGAATCGTCGGCGGAAGGCCCAGCAACGGCGTAGTAAAGGCAAGAATCGGGAATAACGGCAACGCGAAAACTGTCGTCGTCGAGGAAGTGTAATGAATATGTTCTCTGGCTCAGTTGAGCCATTTTCGTTCGTTTAGGCTCTTGTTATATAAATATATATTCAAACAACAAACTTTAAATGTACGGAAAAAAAATAACAAAAAATTTACAAGAATGGAAAATGGAAGAAAGGGAGGGTAAAAAATTTTAAAAACAAAAAAGGAAAAACAGTTTTCAATTTTAAAAACAAGCTTTCACTTAATTATTAATTAATTATTGTAATTACAACATAATTGGAATCATTCTCTGGTTCTTGTCGTTTTTTTTCAAGAAATGAGTTTAATCATTGCAAACCATAAAACGTAATGTCTTTTTATCCGACAAAGTAACACTACTCGATTTTACGCAACTTGTAAAGTATTTACTGTATAAGCAATTAGAATTGAAGAAAAAGTACATGATATAAATACCAGCCAGCCGACGAAGAAAGAAAGAAAGAAAAAAGTAAAAAAAAAATCTCATCGCTCTTAAATGAAAATAATTGTTTTTTTGTTATCATTGCGTTTGTTTCCCGTCCAGTTATCAAACAAAACAAAATCAAAAAACAAGAAAAAAAACTCGTCATTAAATTTAATATAATAGAAATGAAAAATAAAAAAAAAATTTCTATGAAAGTTCAATCCCAAAACTTATACCGAATGAAGATAGTTACGCTACGCTCCTTTGAGTCAAATTATTTCTTTTCATAAATCAAAACTAATTAATTAATTGCTTTATCTGATGGATCATCTTAATCAAATATCGAATTGTTAGTAAATAATAAGCACATACTTTAATTTAGGTTATCTAAAAGAATGGAAAGTTGATTGAAGATTTCAGGCATGTAAGAATGAAGATACTTGACAAAAAAGTGTTACATGGGTCAGTGTTCACATAAAAATTTTTTTTTTTTTTCGCGGACCACATGTCCACCACGACAATATACTAATTAGGCTAACTATTATTTTCTCTAGAAAAGGAAAGCAAGCTATTTAAGAAAAAATCAAACCCAGCAGCGTGTTTCACCCAAAAAAGTGACATTTCAGAAGATTTTTTTTAATTGTAAAAATACCCAAGCTGACATTAGTCTAGCGGTCGAGTCTTACATTTTGTATTGCTTGCTACTAGGTTTTGTTTTCCTGTTTGTTTTTGTAACTCGTTAGGATAGGATAGGATGGGATCAAGTATGAAATCGAAATTAAGCTTTTCCTTTTCATGATGAGAATGATAATGTTCAATTGTCATAACTTTAATTACACATTTTTGGCTTTCCTCCCAAGAACGCATGTTCGCTCGCGAAATGTTTTTTAACGCTCTCACAAGAAGAAGAAGAAGCAAACAAGAAATGTTTACGACTCTTTTTGTGTTTTGCATACATACAAGTTTTTTTTTATGAGGATGCTCATACACACTTGCTACACTATTGCGTATACCTAGACTAGATTGTTCACAAATTATTTATTACGATACAAATGCATATACTTATGGCTAGTTAGTAAGTTGGTAGAGATTCTGCTAATAAAAAATCCAAAATTTCGCTTTCCCTCTTCATTTAAGACAGGTCTTGGGATCTAGGCAAAACATGCTTAACTTTTTTCTACGTGAAAACATCTAATCTGCATCATGTATGGCATTAGGTATTGAGCCACCGGCTGCTGCTGGGCTTATCTTTAGGTACTGGTTTGGGCTTAACTTAGCCCATTGATCAAACTTTGATTTATTTGTTGCAAAATAAAATGATGATGACCACAATGAAAAGCCAAAACTGATGATATGATCCACCCTATTATAGCTTAGCATTTTCATTATGTTTATGTAGTGTAGTAATTGTACCAAAGCTAATCTCTCCTCCTTTGAAATTTATTGGTAAATCATAAAATCATAACCAAACAGAGATGAACTTAAAACTGTAGGGTCTAAAAAGGCACTTGTTTCACGAGTTAAAAATCATCCCTAGAAGAATACGGCGGGGTGAATATGGCTGCACCCAATTCATCTTCTTTATTGTTGATCGACCATCTATTAACTTTTGAACGATCGGCATTGTTCAGTTCAGTCTATTTTTGAAGCTGATGATGATGATGAGGCTGAAGAAAATCATTTTGTTTGTGAATGGAATTGATGTGGTGGAGGTGGAGATGAAAAGAGGATTGAAAGTTCATATTTTTAAGCCAGGGAGCATCCAACACGCATCAAATCAAACATTAACCATAATTCATATAGTTAAGCCAACAATGAGCGAACATAAACATGGATTGATCAACAACAATCATCATCATTCATTATGTTTTTGTGTTATATAGCTTAAAGCTTACTTCATTTGCATAGGTATTATACGCAGTTCATAGCAAATCAGTAATGAAGAAGATTATAGAAATGATAATGTAATACAATAAAATACCTAATCATCAGACAATAATGCCCCCTTGGAATTGATGATGATGATGATGATTGATGATAATGAAAGGATGGTTTGCTTGCAGGTATCATGATGCCCTCCGCAGTTGGAGTTTCAACAATGTTCTTCGTTTTATAGGATCATTCGAGCCATTTGCTTATTAAGTTAATCTACATAGAATAATGCATAATAATAATCCATATTCATTTCACATTGAACTTGTGCCTTGATATCATATCGGTGATGGTTTGTAATAATAAAAATGTTTCGTTGTATCATATTCATATCATATTCAATTCATATCACAAAGTATCTTCCTCCACTGCTTATTATTGTATTATATTGTTGCGTTGTATTAAGGTAAGATGAGGTTGCGGCTGGCAGGCTTTGAACAGAAAGGAAACCAGCTCGAAGAAAGAAAGGGACCTACATATGGCTTGATGATGGGCAGCGGCAGCAGCGTCTTATATTCTTCTTCTTCGCCTTGTCTTATTATAAAGGGAAAGAAAGCCTCGAAGAACAATTTTTGTTGCTCTTATTAACATGCTGGCTTGCTTGCTCCTACTGACTGACTGACTGACTCGCTCTTGTTCTTCCTTTCCGTATTAATAAACGTTTGCTGGCTCTCTGCATTGTTGTAAACGCTGAGGAGGTAGAAGGCTTGCTAGCTTCGGGTGATGTGAATGTGTGATGGTGGGAGTGAGTGAGTCGACTAGAAAAGGCCCTGTTTTTACTCTTGATTAGTGCGTATACTAATACAGCGCAAGTCTCCTTTGAGGAAGGAAGAACCAAACAAGGACCAAAAAATTTAGTCCAGAGAAAGACGCATTTTTTTGGGTGAGAAAAATGTTTCAAGGATTCAGCAGTCAGATTACATATATTGTTGTTGAGTGAAGTCCTCTCTTCGAGATAAGCTTCCCAGCTTATATGCATGAATAGGGCGGAAGAAGATGAGTTTGAGCGAGGATCATCAGCATCATCTTCCTAATCAGCAGCATCATTGTTGGCAGCGGCAGCATCTTCCTAATCTTGTTCCTCATAAAACTATTCTGACGAGTGAGAGATGAGGCGGAGGGGGCCTATACTCTGATCACATCGGTTCCTGATTTTCATTCCTCACTTGTTTCAAAGAGACGTGTGAGGTGAGCTCTTGTTCTTGTTCCTCCTGTTTTTGGTGACTTTTTCTCGCTCAAGTAGTGGAAGTTAGTGGAAAAGTGTGAAGTCTCCGCGTGAAGTCGATTTTTCTGGGCTTCCCTGTAAATATTTTGTTTTTGGGATGACCTGTCATTTTCATTTTGAGTAAGAAATATGGGAACAAAAGCTATTTGTAGGATTGTGTTCCGGTGACCGTGATTTTTTTTTCATACGAGTTTTGCCCGTGCATGATCTCAATTTCTGATATTAATGAAACATGAAGGAAAATGATGAAATGAGAGGAATATTTTTGCATATTTGTTGTAAGATGAGTGTAGACACATGTCTGTGAGGTAGATTTTTTATAGATGAATTACTTCCTTTTCTGCCGGCACTTTAAACTTCGCTATATGAAGGAGCCTGCCGTGAATGGAAAGTGAAAACTGCAACGAGTCCAGTGCCAATCCAATCATAGTGAAAGTTATCTCTCTGGAGAAAGGGATTCTGATGCAATAATGATTTAGGCATTTGCTACGAACTTTTTGTGAAAAAAATAATCTACTTACTTGTTCCATTTCCTCCAGTCTTTTACTAACTCTAATCCAAAATGAATGGGAGGCAACAAGAGTGATGCTAGGAAATATGGATAGGAGTGTTCTCATTGGATTTTGTACAATCCGGCATTATTGGCTGATTCTGCAATTCTTCCGGGGCTCCCGTGAGTTATGAAGTAAGGCAAAAAAAAAACATAAAACAAATTATCATTTCCTCCTTTCTTTTATTGTATGACTATACCTCTACCTATTTGTCATAGCTTGATCATTTTTATCTTTAACCTAAACAAAAACCTACATGTTTAATTGGGGTGTCGGGACAATCCACTAAAAAACTAACTATTTTCGGCCAGATGACAGCTTTTCTAGATTTTTTTTTACTAATACAATTTACCATTCACTCTGTCCTACACATTTTATGCAAGCTTTTTGTTTGGTTGTCTAACATGAAAACATTTGATTTGACAGAAAAAAGAAGTCATGAATCCGTTTAAATTCCCGTGGACGCTCACAATTGCTCTGTTGTTTGTGACAGTGTCATTAGCCAGATCTCAGTTATTTTACCACGGTAAGCAAAAAAAAAATATATAAAAATAAAACAAAACAGGGCAATTTTACGCTTGTAAAATACATAGTTTGTCAAGTAAAAACGATTTTTTATTCTTCAAAAATAAAATAAGCTTTTTCTCTAAAAAAAAACATTTTTTCTCTTTCTCTATTATATTGTCATTCATGATATGATGTGATATGTACCGCCGGCATTTTTTTTTCTGTTTTCTCCGCTCTTATACCCAGACGGTTCTTTACCGATGCTGATTATTTTTTTTTCTCCTCTAAAATTAAGTTCGCTTTTCACTCTGCTGAACTTGTCGACGTAAATTTAGCATGGAGCATGTCCTATTTGATGACACAACTACTGTGGCTTCTCTCATTTCCCTTCTGTTGTGGTTATCCTATGTATTTTTAGTAAGGTAAAAGCAAAAAGCTCACGGGAAATAATTCAACAATGCCGATCCGAACTGCATGTAATTTATTTTTCGTCCATGTAATTGTTGCTAGCAGCAGGAGGATTAGGTTCAGGCTTATACTATCATCCTATTTTTTAAATTTAATTTTCCTAACAGCAATACAAGAAGGAGCATGAAAAATAGATCAGTAGCAGAAAAATGTAGAGACTATGGCCATGTTACTAGAAGAAAGAAACAGTTTGATAGGGATCTCACACCTGGTCTGAAACAGGGCGTAAATAAATAAGTGTAAAAATGATAATTTGAAGTTTATAGCTTGAAAGATAAAAGTTGCCACTGCTTGGGCTTGGATAAGGATAATATAAGAGGGCTCTATCGCATTGTTTTAATGTAAAATGGATATAAAGAAGTGTTGAAGATGTTACGATGATTCACATTGGATTTATTAGAGAATATCAGATCATGTTACAAAATAAAATTGGGATGATCAGCATAATGATATGATACACATACACATTTGAGGAGTCATTCACAATCGGAGAGGCACCAGCTTCATAGGTATTGCTACCTTGGAGGAGTGATAGAACACTTAACCCCAACTACGCATAATGCAATATGAGATGATCCTTCTTGAATTTAAGTACTTTGTAAAAAGTTGATAGGTACATCTGTAAGAAAGGTACAAAAGAAACAATCAACTTGTGTCTGTGTGTTGAATTTTGTAAGTTATGTGTAGCTGTATAAAAGTTGAATGGTGATGAATATGATGATGAAGTTGGGTTGTTGCGTTGTTTTAGAGGAAGAAATATGTGTACAGATTTTACAAGATCTCAAGCTCAACCCAAGAGCAGTATCTTTCTCTTCATTCTACGAAAGATTCCGTTAGCCTTCCTTGAAAAAAAAAGAATGTATACGCAAGAGGAACAGGTGTATTTAGTGGGGATCCCTAAACGATCATGATGATAGTGAAGTTTTTTAACTTTACTTTGTTGAGAGAGGAAAAGGAGCATGTGTTCTTGTTAGACAAAGTACTACACTCATTCCATTGTTTTATAAAAAAGAGTTTTCTATGAGGAAAAACGGCTTGTTGGCTGAGACGTCTTCCTTTTCCTTCGCATTGTTTACCTTTTTATGCACTAGAAAAGTACAATGGATGGTTAGAGATATGTATAATATGGTAAATGAGTAATGGTAATGTTGATGCAGTTAGGAGGATTTGTATAGGTATGTTTCAAAATGCATTTCATATAAAATGTACTTTTTCAGACAGGCAAAGTATCTGTATATGCTTGGTTGTTGTTGGTTAGATTAAACCTGTCTCTAATCCTTCACCTGAGTTTGATAATGTACACGGTATTATTTCATATGATACGATGCGATGCTCGCTTTAACTTATTAATAAAATGTATAAACTCCTCCGAGGAAAGAGTGAGCATAGTCCGGCCGACTCGACGTAGTAAA
>JAQGAI010000546.1:0-19433 GCA_034696905.1 Lepidocyrtus violaceus
TGTCCCCACCGCCATATCCTTCTGAAGAAACCGTAGTCATGAATATCTATTTTGATCAGGGTGATAACAACTACCGACACTAACTATAACTGGCATTCCACGTATAGATAGATATATTTCCTTGCGTAAGTATCTGAATAAAAAGGAGCTACTTTAATCTGGGATCCGCTGCGGTCCTTCCCACTGAGGTGAGAGAAAGACGAGACGGTGAAAGAAAGACTTTAAAAATAGATAAGTAATGCATAAAATATATCAACCTACCTATAAGGCAGTATACCTACTTTAATGCAAAATGGCTGAGGAAATTGGTAGGTATGCCTTATATGGATCCTCCCCAAAATAGTAAAATCTGATACGATACTGTTTCAAAGCCTTAGAGCAAGTCCCATCACAATAAGGGAAGAAGAGAAAGCAAAAAAGGAAAAGTAAGTTTTGTTCTGATAGAAAACTCCCTTTGTACTGTCAAGTATGTTGAAATGTCTAATACCCCTTTTTTAACGAAACTTTCCAACTTGTTAATTTTGTTTGAAGTGGGGAAGCTGTGGAAGGAGAAGTTGTTTCTATGAATGAATGGGAGAACTCCACTCAAGTGGCTCTATTGTTATATCATGTGTATCTATGTGTGTTTTTCTCCTCTCTGTTGAATTCGTCAGGTCATTCACATTATATTACTGGAGGAAAAAAAGGAAGTTGCTGGATGAGGAAAGATAGTTAACATTTTTTCTTTCCCATGGTTTGTTTGAATACAGATGGTTTTTCTAATATTTTTCTTCCAGGAAAGTTTTCAGCGACCTATGGGATGGAGTACCATCATCATTGGATTGTTTCTGGTTCAAGGGAATAATTGAAATTTGAACATTTAGAGTTCGGAAAGGAAAAGAAAATGCTGCTGGTTATGTTCTTACTTACTTTTATTTACATACAAGAGTTCAGCCCGAACTTCGTTCGGGAATGCCCAAAACTGTTCTAATTTCCTTTGTAATTACCGTATTTACTTTAATATAAGCACAGGCTTCAAATAAAAGCATCCCTCTAATAGCTGCACCCCCAAAATGGAGTCATGTATGAAATTTATAAGCACCCCCTAAAATCAAAAGTGTAAGGCAATCCGGGGAGTTTTAGATCTACTATAATAACTGAATGATGATTTTATCCCCAATTGTCAATATCACTCTCTTCAATTGTCGCCTCTTTTATTAGCCCCCCCTTTGAAACCCCAAAGTTCGAAATAATAGCACAGTGCTTACATTAGAGTAAATACGGTGGTTAACTCAAAACAGCTCTGACTGTAGCATTCATAATGTTATTTGATCCCCATTTGAAAATCGGTATGACGCAAATACTGTTTGAACGTCACGCACCAGCTGCATTTGAAAACCGAAAACTGATTGAATTGGAATATTTTACCATTTTATATGCAAGCAGTATAACGTGAATCTGAAATAGGGGATACATATGTCATATTTTATTTCCTCCCTTTGCACTAAATATGAGAATATCCACGTATATTACTACCTGATAAAAAGGAATGAATGATAAGAAAACAACGTTACTGGTACCATGTTATGCAATCGCGGAATAAATTTGTATTAACATGACACAAATAAAACATTTGGATAAATTTTGAGCTTGAGTCATATTAGCCATGAGCGACTGGAGTACACTTTTTCAAGTGACCTACTGCACATTTCTCTAACCACGGTGAATTGAATTACCGTGAAATACACATGAAGCTGCTACTGCGAAGGTGACCCACGGGAAGAAATGGTGAAACGTATTAACAGAGCATTATGCAAAAAGCAAACGGAATATGAAATTTGAATATACAGTACATACTGTCAATCCTAGAATTCATAAATATGGAAGGGCGGACCAATCCATGTCCATGATCATCATGTAACTAACATCCATGCATGGTAATATGTGTAGGTCACTTATCATGAACTTAAAAATATTTCATGTAAACAACGAAGGATAAAAAAGAATATGAATTCCATTAAAATCTCTCTTATCCTTTGTCTTCCCTCATGAACATAATTTCAAGAAGAAACACATGAGATGGTGAATCTGCGTGCACCAACGATTAGGAGATTCGACTCCATATAATCGGGCTACTGCTAAGCCATAGTCCCGGATATTCGGGCGCCATGTATTCAAATGACCCCTAGTGGCAGCTATGTTTAAGCACATTACATGCAAATACTATTCCGACTATACAGACCTACTCTCTGAATTATAAGAGAAAGATTTTGTTTTTCCGAATTCCCATCTCGCCATTTATATGCACTGGGAAAAATTCTCTTTTTTATGTTCATCCCAGCTACCTTCTCCCCCAAGCCATGCAATATTCCATTGAACTGAAACCAACCTTCCTTCCTAAACAGAAAACATTTTTTTTATATATATAGGTACCTAGCAAAAACAGCAAATTACCACCTCCGAAAATCTGTCACAGTATATTTGTCAGGGAAGACATCCCAATTTTCAAATTCCCTTTACTATTGCTGTAACATAAATAATAATATATCACAATGAATTACAAACACATTTATCTTCTCATCTCTGCTACCACTAAAGGAAAGTAACCCAACACATCAATCCGATCACCATATCCAATCACCAGATGAAAATAAATCGAAAATCGGTGCAAAACAATACAATGATCATGATCAATACACCGCCGCCACCAGGTAGGTCGGGAATCAGGATCAAATTCCTTCTTTCTTTTCCTTCCTTCCACTCCAAAAGGGGCTCTTTGATAAATGAGATGAGCTCCTTGGTCCAGATCGGATCTTCATCATTCTGACAGCAGCCTCGCAGAAAATTGTCCTATTCCAAAAGATAATCCAATACAATTGCCCTGCCTCTGATCTGTCTGATCCCGGATTTTTTCCCAGATACGAAATTTATGGAGTGAGTGGAGGAACCAGCCAATGCAATGCAGCCCAAATCTCATCCCGCCATACCACCACCACCTATAAATCATCATGACAAAGTTTATTCACAAAAAAAATCATACCATTTCATATCATAATCTAGATGTTTTCCTTCCTTCCACCAACCCAAAAAAAGCAAAACATGCTTATCCATTTCGAGCCCTGATTTGATTATTTAGGTCGGGTTTGGATATCGACAGCAAAAACTATTAAGGAAGATGAACCAAACCTACTTATTTTAGGGAAAATAGTTGCACACAAATATTTTTTTCGCCGATAATATCTCCCCCTTCAGCTTTCTCAAAAAAAAATTATATCAAAATCAATGATACAAAAAAATCTCTTCCTTCCAGATAAAAAAAAAATACGAAATCCGACCATTCTTATTCCCCATTCCCACCTACCCAACTCTATCCATCTATATTAGCCATATTAGGTATATTTACTTTCCTTTTTTACAGATTTTGGCCAACATTTTATTTTTGTTATTTTTTCTTCTTGGCTTTCATTGCCCATAGCCAAATGGAAGAAAAGAAAAGCAAAAATAAAAAAGATTGAAGATGTTTCCTCCTCCTGCTCTCAGGAGAGAAAACCTTTCCGGGCTGCCTTTTTTTGTTTCTCTTTTTATTTCTGGGTCAGGTTAAGATAAAAGATCCAGGGAAAAAAATAAAACATCTACTTTTCAACATCATCCTGTTGGTGGAAACAAACCTTGTGGAATAACAACTACCTACCTACATTACATAAGTAGTAAGTAAGGCTTCCTCCAGCAGTTTTCCTTTTTTTCTCAGATTTTTTCCCTCCCTTTGAACGAGATGGAAATGATATCGTAATCAATTGGATATATTCTTTGGGTGCATCATCCGAAAAAAAGATCGCTTTCTCCCTGGATGGTTGACGGGAGGGAAAAGATGAAGAAGATGATGATCATCATCATCAGAGGTTACTGGGGAGTTGGAAGTTGAAAGATTACAGGTAGTAGCCTGCCCAACCCAATAATATCAAATAGATCATTTCATTGTTAGGCTATATCTGATTATATAAAAATTATTGTATTTTTTTAAGAGAGAAAATAAAACCCTACCATTTTCGGATAGAGCCCACTGGGTCGTAATCCAGTAATAGTGATTTATCTGGGTTGTTTTTTTTTGCTTTTTCCTCTAAACATTTTTTTAGACAATACGACAAGACAGAGCCGAGATTTTTTTCCGGCATTCTGGGTGAGTTGCTAAAAAAACGTATCCTGATGATAGGACCTTAAGAGATGCCGATGCTGCTGCTGTATCAAACCCAACCCCAATCCAATGCCAAGCCAAGTGAAGAAAAAAACTAGATACTTTCTTTCTCGAGTTGAGTTGAGCAAGAATCAATTCATCCGTTAAATACGTTTTATTCGCGTTTCCTCCCCAGAAAAATAAAAAAATCATTGGAACAAGTAGTGATGTGATGCTCCTTCCATTATTATTATCATGCTGATCGGATCCTGATCCTCAACAGGAAAAACTTTTGTGTAGTGATGTGGGGGTGGTGGTAGCGCTCTTCTCGTTGTTTTATCATCAGAATAAAGGAGGAAAACCCTCCAAAAAGGAAGTATATATCATCAGCTTCCTCCAAAAATAGGAAGGTGATGATGATGATGGTGATCATGGTGACGTTGATGACGCTACCCGTTCCCTGTCATCAAGCTCCTCCGCTTGGATTCCAAATGAGTCCGGCATCCCATTCCCAGCCCGAAACTCTCCATCCAACTCGACTTCGTCAATTTTCATTTCCTTGTCTCTTTCTGCCTACTCCCTTGGAAGAAGAAAGTTTTTTTTTTCTCGCAAAAAAAGTCCTCTCCCCAAAACAGACTCTCCCTCTTTAGTTTTCTTCACTCTTTCTCATTATTCTTCCCGTGATTGATGGTCTCTTCCAGAGAGAGGATGTTTTTTAAGGAGAAGCAGAAGAAAAAATATATCTTGCGTTGTTGGTTGGTTGACTCTCCCTCTCAATAAATGAGATTCGAGAAAAAAAGAGGGCCGCGAATCAGGAGGAAAAGAAACTTTTGTCATTCACCCAGGGACATACACCACCACCGAAGAAAATGGACCAGTTTCTCTTTTTTTTTATTCAACTTTCAAAGCACATCCAACCAAGGAAGGAAAGGGAGCCGATAACGTTCATTGTGAAACAACGTGTCCGAAACATTCCGTGACGCTGATGCCATCACTCCGGCGGTTTCCCTTCCCTCCAAGTTTTCCCTCCTTAAGTCTTTATAAAATAATCTTTTCAGTTGAAGAATGCCGGAAGCGTTTCCATCTGCATATTGATGCATGATGTCCTCCATCCACCATGCCTGATTCCGTCCCTCCACATGTTTCCGAATCTTGATCTGTCAACTTGATTCGACTTCCAAGCAGTTTCATGTAACATGACATTCATTTATCAGATCCATCAGTTGGAGGGGATCCATCCCTCCTTAAAAACCCCTTAGTTTTCCTCCCAATTAATAAAATGATCACAGTACAGCTTCTTCTTCGCTCGATATTTTTGTTCCTCCGCTAATTTGAGAACTTTAACGAAGTCGAAGCAGCCAAAGAAGCCAGCCATGTCCCTAAAGAGCCTTTTCTTCCTCGTTCATTTCCAACGGGCAAACTTTTCCTGGCCTAAAACTTACTTTCTTCTTGTTTTTGGAACTAACTTATTTTAGTTAGTTTCGTTTTTTACAACAATCTCTTCTTCACGATCCATTTATACGGCCACGGAAAAGGCGATCAAAAAATTGAAAACAGCCCTAAATTTTCTTTAGCTTCTTCATCGTCACTTGAGGAGGAGGAGGACTGCTCCCACGACCGCCACCACCGCCGCCAGGACCAGGGTCCTGCCAAAAGTTTGTGTTCTCCTTCAAGTAGATTTTTGCCATAAGTGTCAATACAAGAATGAAACAGGGCAGCAGAAGGAACTTGGTGAGGAGCTCCACATTAGGATTGATCAACTCTTGTTGGATGTACTCCTCCACCAAGGAGGACTCTGACAGGCTGAGTTGGCTCCTGGGAAGGAACACTTCTGACATGTTCAATTCAAAACAACAAAACAGCCACAAAACTTCGAAAAACTTAAAGTTTCAAACTGTTCCAACAAGTGCAAAATAGATATCGGCCACAGCGCCCACAGTGATCACAGTCCAACCCAAAAACTTAACTTGAATGGAATGGAATGAAGTGAATTATTATTATCAAACAGCCAGCGTGTGACTCCCAATTCCCAGAGCAGGAGAGTTTTTTTTAATTTGCATCGTAAAAAAAATAAAATTTGTATCATGCGATGGGATGCGATATGCTTTGTGTAAATATCATCCTCTCGATCAACCAATCCAACGTTAATGTAGATAAAACGGTGATGATAAAAAAGAGTAAAAATGATTCATTATTGCATGATATGATATTATGCTCCTGGGTATGAAATGGAATGAATGGATTATGCTTTGCTTGCTTGACGAGGACAAGACACTGACAAAGGCTCAATCAATTATGTTTTATACACATCTGTCATGTCTAACTAGTATGGGAGGAATAAGCAGTTTTAATTGTCGTTTAAGCGTGTAGTAAATATTAGCGTACCTATCCATATCTCAGCACAATTTATTTATTACTCCCAGCTAACTGCCATAATAACTCTCACACTTCCCATACAACATTCTATGTAGCTTGAAAGAGCTTGATCATCATCATCATATTCATCCTTTTAACCTTGTAGTAAACTGCTTTTATGTGACTGATGATGATGATTTTAATAGGCACAATTGGAAGTTGGTGGAGTAGCTTAGGAAGGAGCTATCTGTATGTACCTATCCATCCATGTATCCATGTCTGCCGCTTTTTATGCAACGAACGACCATGCAAATTTTGTGTAGGCAATTTATGAAGCTAGTTATATAACCCATATTTGTTCCAATACTACATATGATGATGATGATGATGATGATTACTATATTAAAATTGATAGACAGTTTAAAAATTGCAAGCTCTTGAATAAGATTCCATTTTCATTTCATCTATGCCGTATCGCGTGCGACCCTCTCATCATCATCAGTCGCATTTCATTCAACTGTTGTTTCATGAATTTATAGTGTCTTGTACTTTGTCTCTTTGTTCATGATGGCATGGCGTAGCATTGCAAATTGCAATACATACGACATTTTCCCATGGAGCTACGCAAGCAGTGAGTCAGTGAGTGAGTGAATGAACCAAGCTGTGTGAAAATGTATTTCTTGCTGTTGTTATCTAGGTACAGCCATGTCAATCAAGTGTTGCGTAATGTGACATCCCATTCATTAAGCGGATGCAGTGCATCTACTAGAAATATACACATAGTGTGAAATGAAAATGGAGAGATGCTGCTGACAGCCCTTCATTCTATATTAAATACTATTTGGCGGAGGAAAATTATTAAAGTAAGTTATGGCATCATGGAGTTATTTGGAGTAGCTGTTGTAGCTTTGACCCTGGACCCTGGGCCGATTCCATTAAAAGTATGCAATGATACAAAAAAGTGTACAACCAATCCCCGTTTTTTTTTCATGTTTTAAAAACGTAAATGATTTTCTGGAGCAAAGTGGATCCATTAAAATGATTTCAGTTTTCACAATTTCCGTTGGAATTTTGTTATCGAATGTTCCAGTTTATTAAAACAGGATAAAGTTTTCACAATTTCCGTTGGAATTTTGTTATCGAATGTTCCAGTTTATTAAAACAGGTTAAAGCTTGACTTGCTGAGGATCTGTAAAGCAAGTATGTATTCTAATTGGTAGTCTTTAATAGATTTAAAACACAGTGAAACTACTAATCAACTTACGCATTTTTAACAAAAGTCATTATTTTTTTTATATATAAAAATAGGAGACATCTGTTTCAGTAAAATATGAGACATGGCATGACATAAACCATGTATAAGTTTGATTGATTAGAACCATGTTTTAAAAACTGCCATAAATTAAAAACACAATTGACGGGACAATTATAATAACTGTTAAATATTTTAGTCAAATTTATTTAGTACCTGGTTATGTATGTATGTATGTCATAGCACAATTTTATGTATAATAATCTCAAACACATTTTTAAAATAGACTTTAGTCAGTTAATTAGTAGTAACCCAGTCGGCTTTCATGTTACTAGATATTTTCTTAAATAAATAATTATTTCTTCCTCAAAACGCCTATCCCTAAATATTACAAGTTTATTTACAAGTCTGAGTTAAAAGATTATTTACATATTTACGACTAACCTAACTAACCTAATAAATTTTATATTTATTTTTTTATTTTTTTATTATTTAAAAGTCTACTATACTCTGAGCTCTTCGTCTGACGTGACCACATCCACACTCAACTGGATCTGGCCTTGCTGATGATGACTCGGCGGGATGTTGAGTGGCATGTTGTGGGGAAGCGTGGAGAAATTATTGGCCGACCTTGGAGGCGGCATCGGCTTGATTCCTACGTAGCTCCCCTGTCCCCCCACCCCAACACCTCCTCCACCACCAATAGAGCCATTGCATCGAGGCAGCGTGGCCACGGCCAAAGTTTGGGGCATCATCGTTTCCGTATTACTGCTACTCACGTTGATGGAGGAACTCTGGGAGGAAGATGGAGGGGAGAGGAGGATCCCTCTTGAGCTGAGGTCAACACCACCGGGATGATGCTGATGATAAATCTGTTGATGCTGTTGCGGCAGTCCTTGCTGCTGCTGCTGCAGATTCTGACTCGACTTGGAAAGCGACAATCGACTCAATGAATGACCCATTTGATTGGGGTGATTATGCAGCTGCAGATCCGTTTCCAGGGCTTGCCTCTCCCCCATCAACTCCTGCTGATGGTGCTTCACAGTCAGCTCCAGCGCCTCCAGCTCCATTTGGAGCTGGCTCTGGGAGTGGCTGGCGTGGAGGAAGCTGCTCGCCGTTGTCGTGTTGGACTTGAGCAGCTCTGGGGGCTCCCCGTACTTATTATTATGGCTCCCATTATTCCCATGATGATGCCCCCCGTTATTGTCCTGTTGGTGGAGGGATTGGGTGGAGGACTTCACCGTTTTGGGCCTCCCGCGCCCCTCTCCCCCTCGACGGAAGTAGACGAGGACGAATATAAAAATATTTAGGAGGAGGAGGGAGCACCCTGAGAAAAAAAGTAAAAAAAAAATACAGAAAAAAAAATAAGAAGACGAATCCACTCAGCCGTCATCTTATCATCATCATCCTTTTTTTATATATCAAGCTTGTGCTCTGCTTTAATGGTCCAGGTGCCATATACTGTAGTAGTAAGCAAGTTAAGTTTACGTAATAATCCCCCCTTTTTTTACTGTTCTCTCCTCTGAGTTTTGGAATGAATGGGGCATTGTCTCGTTCTCATCCTTTTTTATTTGAGAGCTCAGCTCATCCCATACTTTTTTACGAGATGTGTACGTACCTTTCAAAATGGCCCATTCACATTATCGTAAATGTCTCCCCGTTTAAATAAAACTGGGCTTGAGCACAACAATAAAAAAATCAGGGGGAGAAAGTGAAGAGTTTCAAAGAAACCCGGAAAAGGGGAGAAACTACTCGAAAGAGAAAGTAATCCAGTTTTTTTTTAGATATTTTTTTCTTACCAATCGCAATAGTGATGGCGAGGACGGTGGAGTACGGTGACAAATAGAAGGAAGAGAGGATGGAGGAAGCGCCATCACTGGAATTGCTGCTCTTTCCCCCTCCTCCACCACCGCCACCCTGACTGGATGACTCCTGGATGGACGAGGAGACGGGGGAATAACACGTGGTGTATGTCAGCGGCGGACCGCCACCGACGCCGTTAATGTCGTTACCGTTACCAGGGATTCTCCCTCCTCTACCATCATCTGCGGAGGAGGGATCCGAGGGGTCTGAGGAGGGATTCTGAGCGGAGCCGTAATAACCGTTATAGCCGAAACTGTAGTAGCCATAACCCAGAGGAAGCTCCAGCAGTTGGATGGAACTGCCGCCGAGACCTGTCATCAGCTCGGGCGGCTCCTCTTCATCGTCTTCTGGAAAGTGCTTCAGACTGTGGGGAAAGAAGGGAACAATTTTTTAATCTCATTTTATGTAATTTCCTCCAAAAAAGTAAAACCGACATGGATAGAAACCTTCCACCCTCCACCATCATCATCACCTCCAAAAAAAATACCACCATCTTCATCATCATCTTCACGAAACTCATATTTCTTATCATTTGTTTAAACTCACTCATGACCAGAGATACGCAAATCGCCTTTCTTTGCATAACAGAAACGGAAATGGAGAAAGTGGGAAAATGTTTCTTTGATAGAATAAAAATAAATATACAAGAAAATTCTACAGCTTTAAATTCTCCCCCTTTCAACCAAGCTATGAGTAATATGGGTCATATCACATCCCATCATTCCAACTTTATTCCGACGGACGAGCTTTTCTTCACTAAACTAATGGCTAAGCCCATATTACATCTTTTGAAAGAAGGAAGGAACTCTTGAACTTCTTCCCTCAAATGATATAGATATAAAAAGCCATTACGTAACGCCTTGCATATGGGCCATCTATCTATCTTGGGGGAATTTATATCATTAGCCTTTAGTTTTTGTTCAGGAAGGAGTGAAAGTGGGAAAGTGTATTATGGCTTATGTGGTGGTGGTGACTCCACTCCACTTTCTCCTTCTCCCTCTCTCCGGAGAAAATATTCAAAATTGGAAGAGGAAATGTTAGGAGTCTGGTAATGGGATGGGTAATAATAATGATGATGGTGGTGGTGGTGGTGGTGGCGGAGTGAGTGCTTAGTTTCCTCCACACATACTTCCCTCATGACTATATTACGTATATGTTTTATGGAGGGAGAAAGTTTCTTTTTGTGGCTTGGTAAGAAGCAAAAAAAATAAATGATGTCTAAAGGTTGGTTACCTTCCAACATAAAGGGAAGGATCATTGCCACCTCTTATCCGATTATGGAAAGTTGAGGCGATCTGAGCTCCGCTCCTCTGCAGCTCGGGGACCAGCCTGTAACAAAGTCATGAATCATGATTTTTCTCCTTTTTTCATTCAAGATATTTACAGCCATTTGTGAATATCCATTTTTTCTCTTCATCCTCTCAAAAGGAAAAAAAATCTTCAATCTTCTTCTCTCCGAATTGCTTTTTATTATCCATCTCTCCTCTCCTCCCTCGTTGATTTTCAAAAAATAAAATAAAAATCTTTCAAGAAATCAGAAGAGAAAAAAAATCCATCTCTTCTCTTATTCCTTCTTGATTCTTTTTTTTGTGGATTCCTGGCCTCCTCCTGACCATAAAAATCATACGCATGGTTACCTCAACCAAATTGCCATTTGGTGGGCCCGGTAGTGGCTCCTTCCCCGGATCTTGTTCAGCCCGATCTCCAGATACTTTTGATGAAGCCGATCATACGGCTCCCACACCGTGTTCCGGTATCTGTTCCGCTCCTTGGAAATGGGCCAAGTGGCGATTGCGTCAGTCTTGATGGGACCGTTCGGATCCCTGTGATGATCAAAAACGAAAGAAAAAAAAACACATTAGAAAACAGAAAATTGCTTGAAAACCATTTCGTTTCAAACAACCAGTTCATTACTAACGTCACCAGCCTTGGCTTAGACGATGAGCTAAAACTCTGAACTGAAACAGCCCCATTTATTTCGACAAGGGACATGTGTCATTTGAACCCGAAAAAAACTCAAGGAAATTCATTTCCTCCTTTCCATCCATCCCATATTACTACATAACATTTTTTTTTGATCAACCATCGGATGACAGTAAAAGATAATTTTTTTTCTTCCTTACCCAGAATGAGCAAAGTTTGAAATGAAAGTTAGCCAAAGCTCTGCGAGTCCAATTTCGGATTTGGAGTAATTGGATGGCAGCGGAGCAGGGATAAATGGCAACACTTGACCAGTGGCTGCCTCCACCAAAGGGTAGCCAAATATGTAATTAAGTTCTTCACCGCCCCCAGCCCCAGCACGCTTCAATTGTCATCATCAACCATTTCAAGAAGAGCAGGACGACCAAGGATGAGAAGAAAGTAAGCACGAAGCAGAAAAAAAAATTAAGAAAATTCCCTTTAGTTTTCCTTTTCTCTCTTTACTCTCCATCCATCCATTCCACTTTCACTTCACTCCCGGACCATGTTTCAAAATGAAGTGGAAATAAGTCCAACATGAACAAAAAAAACGAAGAGGAGAAAGCATAAACCTTTCTCCAGCAGAAACAAAAAAAAACTTAACCAACTTAAGTCAAGTAAGAAAGAAAGAAAAAAACTTTCTCTTTTTAAGACACTGGATCTTCTTCTAACAATGTAAAAAAACAACAAAACTAAAGAAAAAACTCTTTCTCAAGCAGTTCTACACACATATACATGGTCATATCATGAGAGCCTTGATGACATCACATAAAGTTCCCTCTTTTTATATCTTAGGGATAGAAGCCAAGCATTACATAACTACGTTAACAGTTTTTCTTCAGTTTAAGCATTATCATCATCATCATCAGCCAAACTGCCATGGATGGACCCAGCACTAGCACCAGCATAGACAATTACATTTACTTTCTCTTTAAGATAAAGGGTCTAGTCCACCATCACTAGAGAACCAAACTAAACTAACTATAGCTATGTATGAATGTATATTCCCAGCAGAAGGGAAAGTCTTAAGTAGTTTTAAGCTCACTTGGTAATTGTACAGCCCGTCCCTGGTGGAGTGCTCGAAGACATAGAAGAATGACTTTTTTATCTGAGAGGAGTCCGAGGCGGCCACGACAGGGGCAAGGCTCAGACAGTCCGTAACTGCATTTATTGTGAGATCCCGAGTCCCCACCGGGTGCTGTCCGGACCTAAGAACATAACAGACACACACAAGTTGATAGAGATAATGGAAGAAGAGGAATCAAGGAGAAGAAGAAGCCTTTCTTTATACGCGATCATCATTATTACTGGAAGAGAAAGTAGAAGGAAATACTATCACTAAAAAATGGTTGCCGGCTGGGTGGGTGTGTGGGTGGTTGTGTGAAACGAGCAAAATTGTCTCTCTCTCTACATGTTTGCCTTTGTGAAAATTTCTACATTTTTTTGAAGAGAAAGTGGATTCAGAGAAGCATGAAATCATTATCTTTCTTCCCTCCGTCGTCTTTGCTGCTTTTCCTACCGTTGTAGCTTTGCTTGTATGTGAATCAAGTGGGTAGTAAAGAGAGAGAGATACAGGCAGGCAGAGAGACACTGACTGAGAGAGAAAGTTTCAAGTCTCCTGCTTCTATCGCCATTTACTTACCTATCAGGGTTCACCTTTTTATCACGGATACCGGCTTCCCTTGTAATTTTTTCTACAACCTACCTATTTCTTTTTTGGTAGTATTTTGCCTTTGTGCTTACCTCTCCCAGTCAATATATTCATTGGTGATGGTGGCGAGGATCTCGTTCCTATGAAATCTATATGAGTTCCGCACCAGCGTCCGGAGAATGGCGTCCCTTCTCAAGGACTCGAACCCGAACTCCAGGTCAATCTAGAGAGAAAAGAAAGAGAATACAGAACAAAGTCAAAAACGACTAAACTTATAACACAGTCCATTTTAGAGCTTTTTGGAGAAATTGGAATTGTAATATCAGAGTCCAACTTCCAACTTTGAAACTTGTTGGCTTTCCCCCTTTTTCCTTTCCAGTCCAACTCTGAAGAAACGGGAGGAAGATGAGAGGAAGGAAGCCAAAAAGAGAGGAACGGAAAGGGAGGAAAACTTTCATCTTTCGAGAGAAGAGAGAAAATATCATTATCATCAGCAGCAGCAGCATCGTCAATATCAACATCCTTCCTCCTTTCTCCCAACATGTTTCAGAGATATTTACATTTTGAAACTACAGAAAATAGTACACTTGAAAATGGGAGCAGAGGAAGATATACATATTTCTTCCTCTTCCCATCCAACAACCAACCGGGCCAAGAAGGAGGGAACAAAATTTCTCCACTTTTTTCATCAGTCTTCTCTTCTCTCTCAACTAGAAAGTGGAAGCTGTAGAGACTTAAGTAACGAGTGAAAGAAAGTTGGAAGAAGAAGGGCTCTCTCTTTCTCTCTCTACACCATCAATATCAATAGAAGGAAGTGAAGGGAAAAGACACGTCATACCTCACTAAACTCGGTAAGTCTCTCAAATGATGAAATCCCGAAAAGGAGGTCGTACTTTTTTGACACTTCCCGCTTCCCCATTTGGTATTCCTTGGCGGACTGCTGCTAAATGGAAATAAATTGTGGGGAAGAAAAAGAGAAGAAAAAAATTGGCTTCAAAAAATGGATTCATTCATTCATTAGTTTTCTCCCCTCATCCAACAAAAGAAAGAAACGGGCGTAGATAGACCCCAATCAATAATGCAGTTTTTTTCTTCATCTTCAAAGAACCTAATCGACTCAAACAAACTGAGCGTGTAAAAAAAGAAAGTTTAATCAGAGATGCATGACAGCTTTCTTTTTGTTTTGGAGCATGTGGTGCGAAATTGAAAATTTACTGGGGAAGAAAAAAAAACTTTCTCTTTTTTTGGCGAAACACTTTCTTCTGCTTCGAAACTATTTTTCCGTTTAAAACTTTCACTTTCATTTAATTTTTTCTATTTTCCCTTCTATTTTGACTTCAACTCACCCAAAAGTTGGGCTTAATCACGATCCCGTCCACGCTGGGCGCAAAGTCCATGGAAAATTTCGGGGGCCGGAATCTCAAAAACTCGGTGAAATGTTTGCTCTTAAGGCAGTCGAAAACGGGGTCCTGGCTCGAGGAGCTGGAGGAGGAGCCCGAACCTCCCATCCTATGATGGGATTCTCTGGAAGCTTGGGTCGTCGTCGTGGAGGTGGTGGCTGACACCGGGCCACCGTACTCATTTAAGGAGGTCGCATTACTGGAAGTACAGTTGAGGGAGTGGGCCACCGACATGGCGGCGGTGTAGGGATCCGATATGAGCGCCCAGGGAGCTCGGGAGGAGCCCGATATCAGGATCGCCCGGTGAAATAGGCCTGAAAAAATTAGAGTTGGCTCATGCTTCACCATCCAGAAATGTAATATCATCATTAAGGCCCGCAAAATGTTGCCTTTTTTTCAAAAAAAAAATATGTTGCTTTTGTTGCTTTTTTAAATTTGCAATTAAGCAAACGGAAAACCTGAAATATATATCGTTTGTATGCAATTGGAAAGGAATTTTGTACATAATTTGACTAATTTTTTTTAAAGTTGCTTTTTACGCTTTTCGAAAATATTTGTTGCTTTTATTTTCTTTTCAAAAACTAATGTTTTTGAGATCGTCATTCGTTGATTGTTAAACTAATCTAGCCATCACTGGTCTGTCATCAAATATATTTTTTGTTGCTTTAGTTGCTATTTGCGGGCCTTAATTATCATCTTCACCACCATCAGATTATCCACACAAAAACGGAATCTTTCTCTCTCTTCAGCTTTCTTTCTTTTCTGGCGTGAATTAATTTCACTTTGATATAGTAGACCCGAAATGAGAAGAAAAAAATCCCCTTTTCTCTGACGACCGTACCTGGAGCCACGGCTGGGGATGACATGAGAAAGTGGATGCAAGCCGCTCCCGCCTCATATCCCAGCAGCGTGATGTTGTTCGGATCGCCCCCAAAGTTGGAGATGTTCTCTTTGATCCAGTGAAGAGCTGCAATTTGGTCCATTAAACCGTAGTTCGCAACTCGGGGCCGGGATGAAGGCGAATCATTCATGTTCAAAAAGCCTGAAAATTGCGGAAAAAAAGAAGTAAATTTCCACTCAAAAGTTTATACAAAAAAAGTAGAACTAGGGGAAAATATATAATGCTGCTATGCTGGAGTGATGATGATTATGATGGCTTCCGCCACTTTTCCAACAGAAAAAAAAATAGTTTTCCTTTTTTCAGGGAGGAAAATACGCGGGTTTTCTTCATCATGCATTTTTTATCAACTCGAAGAAGAAAAACCCGAGCCATAACATAACATAACAGATTTTAGACTCATCCTTTTTCATAAGAAAGTAGTGAGGGAAAGTGTTTTATAGTAGCCCATGTAAGTAAATGGCTATAAAATGGGGTATGAAATCCCAGCAGCCAGCCTTTCCATCCAAGCGAGCAAGTAAGCTAAGTTTTATTTTTGAATGGTGATGAGTCAATTTGGAATTCATTTCAAGAGTCAATATAATTTATTAACTTTCTCCTCCAACGTTGAGGAGATAAAGTAAGCAGGGGAGGGTAACTTTTTTATAATGCTTTCTCCTCACCCAGGATCCCCAGTCGATAATTAAGTGTCACGAAGATAACGTCCGCTTGGGATGAGAGCACCGTTCCGTCGAAGAGGTGGCTGGCCCCCCACGAGAATCTCCCTCCATGGATGAAGACCACCACGGCTTTCAGTCTTGTCTCCGGACCTAAACACCAAAAACAAAAGCAAGAGAAGAGAAAGTTAGTGAAAGTTTTTACGTGTGGAAATTAAAATTAAGTGATTAAATCAACGGATTTCGGATGAAGG
The DNA here is from genome assembly GCA_034696905.1 of Lepidocyrtus violaceus. Taxonomy (NCBI): domain Eukaryota; kingdom Metazoa; phylum Arthropoda; class Collembola; order Entomobryomorpha; family Entomobryidae; genus Lepidocyrtus; species Lepidocyrtus violaceus. The sequence goes on from JAQGAI010000546.1 coordinate 16,439, forward strand.
AGGGAGGGTGGGGAAGGAGTGAATCCAGTCAAGCGTTTAATTAGTCTGGAAAATTCATTTATCATTTTCATCCTCCTTCCAAAAGTCATTCATGATATGATAATGTATTCTGGGGGGAAAATCTCTGATCTCATCTCCTCAACATTCTCAAAACTCTGCTGAGATGAGATGAAAAGTTAACATTGCTGCTGCTGCATCGGAGGAGTGAAAGTAAATTCATTTCATTTCAATTTTCTTTCCTCTGTATACTCATTACTATTACATTCTATACATAATTTTACGCTAAGTTGCCTCCATCCATGAATTTGACTTTTTTTACGAGAGAAAAAAAAATTGGAAGTTGCAATAAAAAAAAATTCCTCCAAGCATTAATTTAGTTTTATAATACTTAAGTAAGTATACTTAAGTTGATGACTTAAGGGGATCAAGCGATGGATGAAATTCTCAACGTGCTTGCTTGTTTCCTCCCAATCACCACCATCTTTATCAGTTTGACACAAACAGCTTACAAGCAAGTTGGAACAGCATATCGGAGGAGAAAACTTTTTCTCTCTTCGAACTCCGAAGGATAAAAAAGAAAGTCAACTACAGTTAGTTGTTTTTTATTTGTAATTATTGTAAGCTTATTATCCCAGCCAAACGTTATCATGATCATCATCTTCTTCATCATGTTATTTTTATACTTCACTTTCTCTTGCCTCCTCCTCTCCCCCAATCCATGCAAAAGAAGTTGGAGTTGGAGCGAGTTGGGAGGAATTTTTTTTAGTCCATCAGACATTCAAAATGGCTACGTACAATCTGCAATGGCTGCCGCTGCCATTGATGTTATTGATATTACACTTTCCTTCACTGAAGGCTCTTGTTTTGCTGCAGTTTTCCCCCCCTCTCTCTCTGGAGTAGAGCAACCCTCTTAACATGTTTATGACGCTTCACTGCTTTCACCTTACACCAGTAACTGACTATTACACTGGCAATTTCTCAAGCCATACTAGAGGGAAAAAATGTATTGCAATTGCACACAGACGGATTCCGACAGACATTTCCATACGAATCCTTATCCTTGGAGAAAGGAGTATGGAATGGAATGGAAGAGAGAGAAAGCGCAAAGCAGATTTACTACGAAAAAAAACAAGCAGCAGTAGCATTATTGCAGCAGTAACCCAGCATCTGTCCCAGAAACTCAATTCCTAGCCATTTGGAGAGGACGGGGAAGGAATGCTAATCAGGATCAGCCAGCAGAACAAAAAATCCTTCACATCAGATCACATCACATATGAGCACTGCTACAGCTATAACGATCAACGATCAAGAAATGGGGAAAATGGGGTAAAAAATAGATAAATGTGTTTGTACACAGCCATGTGCAATGTCTGTTGGGAACTGTCTAGTATCGAGAAAAATTATTTTGGAAACTGTTCCACGCATACAACAATGCATCCATATTACTCGTGGGATAAATAGGTATGTATTATTTTTAAGTAGGATTTTTTCAGACAAAAAAACAGACTCCCCCAAAAAAAATTATCCGCAAAATTAGCCTCCCCCAACATAAATCTGACATGTGCTAACTGTAACCTATCCAACGATGTGATATGATATGAGATCCTATCATAGATAGATAGTGATGCTCATCCCTGCTCCCATTTCATTTCATTCACTTACTCCCGATTCGATCTGACTAGACTAGAAAAAAGGAAGTGAAAGTGGAAGTGAACAATGCACATGTTGTTATTCCAGCTTGTTACAATTGAACGCTTCAGATACGCCGTCCGCTCTTTCCTCTCAGAATATGATCGCTCTCTCATGAAATGAAATCTAGAGAGGGAATGGGCCAGTAGCGGACTATTAAAAGTTGACGTAATAGAAATATCCAATTCATTATTATTTTTTTTATTTTTTCGAGTAGGAAGTCAAGAGAAAGCAAAACAATAACCGGGACTGCTGCTCCTTCTGTTGTTTTGCTTTCTCTTTCGGTCTGGTCTGGTCTGGCCTTTTCTGGTTCAAAAGCTGACATATTGAATTTGAGGTTGGAATTTTCAATAGAATCATGAGTAAAAAAAATTGGAAGCTATCATGATGACAATGGAGTGAATGGAGCCAACTCCATAAACTCCCCCACTTTAGAATGGGAATATGGCTGGATGATATTCTATTTTTTTTGCTGCTCGCTAAAAAAATCAGAGACAAGGATCTCTACAGGAAGTAGTAGTGGATTGAAGGGAGTTGTATGTTGTTTTTTTTGCTTTCTCCCAGCCATGTCCGGAAGAATCAGTGTCACACGCGCTTCCTACTTTTCCTCGTCCGAGCCATAGCTGTAGTCACTCCTCTTATTTTTTTACTCTTCCCTCCACTTCTGTTTTTGGCAATTTGTCGTCTATTACCAGAGAAGTGATTCCATTCCATTCTGAACTGAACTAAACTGAACGGAAAATGCAATATGAAAAAAATTCCATGAACCAAGTTGAGTTGAGTTTGAAAGATGCATGTGGAGCCCTGCCATAAGGGAGGAATAAACTGCTGCTTTGCTGATGCGGATATGGCTTTGGCTTTCGCTGGGGAAAGCAGTTTCCTCCTCCACCTCCTCCATGCTCCACTGAAGTTGACTGTTTACCAATAATGCACATTCTAGTTATATAAGTCATATAGCCCATTCCATCCAGACGCTTTATAGCCATGAAAAAAAAATAGGGAAATGGAGGGAGACAAATGGGAAAACAGCGTTTATCATGCATGCACGAATGTAAATGGAGATAGTTTAGTTTTTTTCCCTTCTTCTTCTTCGTCAGGAGAAGATTCATCCATCCTCCATCCGGATGGATATGTATGGCCAAGTTCATACCTAAACATATAACGTAAACGTAACTCTCAAGTTGAAAGAAAATGTAGCATTGTAGTGGACCCTCGGGAATAAACCTATTCTGGGAAGTGTCGCAAGAAATGTATGATATTCCTGTGGATCCACGTATCCAAGCCAAGCAAGTATGTAGTATCCACT
>JAQGAI010000547.1:0-19432 GCA_034696905.1 Lepidocyrtus violaceus
ATTTTAGATTTTGAATTTGCCGCGAAATACTTGATTTCAAATCTCCAATTGCTTCTGCGATGTCATACGTATACGTCTATTGTTTTTCACAATGGCAGCTTCCCGACTTGAAATTGTACAGATGTGCTAATGGAAAAGCTGAAAATTTGTAATACATAAAACCACTACTCGATCAAGCTCAGTAAAATTTGTAAGAAACAACTGAATACAGAATGGGAATAAGATGATGGCATGAGTAATGCCTACTATGAGTACAAATATTATTAAATTGTCATTTTAGGGATGGATGATCTCACATTCAGCTTGTCTCTGTTTTCAAAATGACAAAACTAAACTTTACTAATTCAGTTCAAGCATCTAATATTTTTTGTTTAGGTACTTCCGGAGTACGTTTTAAAGATAGAATGACTGGCATTTCCTATTCATTCCAGTAATCTCATGTCATCCTGTTATATTGGGGGCAATAAATAATTTGAATGAATAAGAAAATAATTACAGTAATTAATCTTGTCGTGCCTCGAGCCACGTTTTGATGGAAAGATTCATAATATCATTTAAGATCTCTATCTGCTCGGTGGTCGTTGTTGCCAAAATCAAGTAAATCATTTGCAAACTCCACAGTCATTAGGGAATATCGCACCATCAAAGTAGGTTAATAAGTTTGACTTTATACGCACTTTAGTTTTTGGAGGAACAGACCGTGGGAACAATTTTTGGGACACTTCTGCAATCCTCCATCCATAGCTTATAAAGTGTGTGTTGTAAACCCAATTTACATGGATGGCCCTGAAATACTTTTTCTCCCAATTCTAATTACGTATTTCTCCAAACAACAGTCAAACTCTTCCCCGACTCGGATCCAAGCAAAAAACAAGCTTTCCCATGGATTTCCTTCCCTCTACCCAGAAAAGTGAAACAAGCGAGAAATGTTTTCGCACTTTTTTACTCCCTTCCATATACCATATCTCACATCCTTCCTTGCTAACAAAACTTCAATCCTTTACATTCGTGCAATTACCAAACATGTAAAAAGGAACAAAAAAAAATCTTTTCAATTTGCATCGCGTAGTAAACCCAAATATGTGGTATGGTATGGCACAGTATTTTCATGACATGAACCTCTTGACACTTCTTCAAATACTCCGAGAAAGCAAAAAACTCCGATTCACATAAATTTCACAGTGGAATATACAGGAACATATTTTTTTCCCTTCCCCTGTCCATGTATGCCTATTTATTCGACAGAAAAGTAAAAGGGATATTTGGTGGCTCCTTGCTTGTCGTAAGTTGAATGTTCATTTCTCTTTCTACAGCTCTCTCATGGACTATTGAGTTTCACGTTTCCATTTCATCTCACTCTCAACTCAAACCCGATTCTCATAATCATGGCCATAATCATAGTCATATAGCCTGAAGTAAGTTAAACTTATCATTACGATTTTTTGGTTGGAGAAACAGAAAAAACGGAAGGGAAAAGATTGGGAAGTTTTTTCTTCTTCAAAGATCGCAAACGCAGATGTTATTTTCTTCCAACGGCTCATCATTATCAACATCGTCTCATCTTGTTCGTCGTTTTTTTTTCATGTGAAGTTTAGTCAGTGTCGGTTTTTTCGGGTAAACAGAGTCTTAAATGGGGATACCATTAAAGATATGTACTACACGGATCATTCTCGTCGACATTTTAACTCCACTTGATGTACAAATGATGATCGAAATTGACTTGTTTATTAAATCCTCTCTCTTAAATTTTTTCTCTTGTCGGACTCGACTATTTGACTGAAGAGTGGGGAGTTTGAAGTTAAGTGAAATGATGATGATGATGGTGGTGGGATATAGGAATGGGATGATGATGATCTTGTTGATGATGATGATACGGTAGAAAGAAAAATATGGGTGTGGGTGTGTATATAAACATGTCATTTCCAAGTTGCTGACATGACATGAATGAAAGAGAGAAAATGTTGTTGAGCTCCTTTAAAAAAAATTGACTTGACTTGACTTGTCGGCGGATTTGTTATTGTTTTATTTGGAGATGGAAGGGCAACATGGGCAAATATTGAGACAAAAACTGTTGGTTTCCATTTTCTTTGGAAAAAGGAATGAGATGAGATGTCTTTTAGGTTTTGTGGGTTTACTTAATTGTGAAATCAAAATTAAAACGTGTTTTGTAAGAGGGTTTATAGAAGACGGATATTGATTTGAGTTTGGGGTTGGGGTGAAATGAATGATAAGGAAATTCGCGAAGCCGAGCTTGCAGTCAGGCATGGAGTAGTCGGGACCAAAGGGAAATGAGAATGATGTTTTCTTTATTTTTGCTTAAAAAAAATCGTTGTAAGCTGACTGGTTAGGTAAGTACGAAAGTAAACGTAAACGGCTTTTTGGGGGAAATTTTGGAGAAGAGTTGAGCATTGAGCATTCCTTCCCTATCTTTCGACAGTGTCATTCTTCACAATTAAACAGTAATTCATTTTGTCTGCGTAATTTATTACGAGGAAAATGTGGGATTGGTGGAGGAAAGTTGGTAAGTTACGCTTGTTAGATGGGAAAGGACAGATATAACGATGAGCTTACGTCTCTGAATTCGATAAAAGAGGGTTACTTTGCTGTGGTAAAAGTAGAGCCACGCCATAGTATGCACACCAATTCGACTGTGAGCTCATTATTGTGTTGGTATTCTGTTTTGTTAATGAATAAAAAATAGAGTAACGATACTGGCAAAAGTAATTAAACGTGCTCTTGTGCTTTACCCCAATTAGGATGGCTGGATGTTAGCGAAACCACACTGTAAATCAATAATTCGCATAAACATAAACAAAAATTCTCTCGTTAGTTAAATTATTAATTACATCATTTATTTTCTTTCTATGTACTCGTATAAATATCTTTCGACCCTACAATAACATTTTCTCCCTTTATAACACTCTTCGACCATGAAATTGCAAATTGCAAGCCCTGGTAGTAATTATGGCAGAAAATTATATTTATGGCAGGAGTATAAATTGAAAAGTAATTTTATTTTGCTCCTTTTAATTTCAATCGATTGTCTGTGAACATAAATAAATACAGTTGAAATAATGTAAATTGAAGTTTTACAAAACTTGTCACTTAACAGGATTGTTTACACAAACTGGTGTAATTAATAATGAAATGAATTACAACTCCTCATCTCTTGCTCGTCGTCCACATCCATGCCATTCTACTCCATGGGCTCAAGCAGATCGGCATTCGCAGGGGGAACGTCTTCGTGACCAACAGGATTCGCAGCAGGAGCCGGAGCCACAATGGGTGCTTTGGGTTGAGCCCTTCGAAACTTTAACTCGCAGCGGAATGCACCGGACTTCATTGTCAGCGTAAAGCCGGTTTCGGTAGCAGTCATGGAGCTTTCCACTTCCGGTCCTTCTTGGCAGATTTGAAGCCAATTCATCGCTTTTCCGTTTTCCTTCACGTCGACAGTGCTCTGAAGATTGAAAAATAATAATATGCCCCCTCATTAGCAAACCACAGAAAACCAAAAGGAAATTGTAACAAATTAAAAGAATTTTTTTAAAAACTTACTTGACACTCGCGACTGTCGAATGTCTCATCCTGAAACTTCTCCGAAGGTTGGAACACAATTTCTCTCCGTTTGAATGCGGACTCCACAGTCATCTTCCATTGGTTGGTGGATGGAAGCTGAGTGATCTCGTAGTGAGGTTTGGACACGGAATGAACCTTGCGAAGGACTAGGCCAACACCTTCAATTAAGAAAAAAATACGAATCAACAAGCTTTTCCCCGGATTAGTTAAAACATTGTAAACTTATTTCACACTTTAACTTGATTGGATTTTTAAAACTTGACAGATGATGATAATAATGACAACTTACCCAAGCCAGTCATGTACTCATCCAAATTTTCAGATGCCTCAAACTCGTAAGATCCAACCAAAGTCGGACTAGGCTTGGTAGATGCTGAGCCCTCCATCATCAGAGTTATAGGTAAAGTAGTTTTTAGTACAAAAGTCAGATGTTTAATTCGAGAAGACAAGTTAACAGTTAGTTAACAGATGCACAGTAGTGTGTGAGCTTTTTGTTGGACTTTGCTATTTGTACGGTTTAACAATAGAGCCAAAACCAGGCCAAAACGGAATAAAATAATTTGTAAAAAAAATTCTTGTTTTGGTCTAATAACGGGTATTCCTAGTAACAGGAAAGCACCTAGTCAGATAATGCGCTTGCTTTGTCAGCTGAAATCCATAGTGCCCGGAATAGAGCCCGGAATAGGATTCTTGCTGTATTTCCGCCCAGTATAATCACCTTACCATCGCTTCACCACCTTAGTGGATAAGGAGCTTCTTCGAGATAAAAGCCGCTTTATTCGATCGGTCGCAGTAGACAAATTGAATATTTTTTGTCAATCTTTATAAAATTGGCTTAAGTTAGTTTGCGCATGTCAAGGGATGATAATAATGATTGCCTATTTATTTATTTTGAATGGAAGTGGGGACTTGGGGACGGAATGAAGAGAACAATATTTTGTGACGCCACCAGAAGAGAATGCGTCCATATAAACTCTTTTTCAAAGTATTCATTTTTGGTGCAAATCATCCTAATAAATTGACTATTGCTTTTTATTTTACCCGTATTTTTATTTTACTATATATATTCTACAGTTGGTATGGACTAGGCTATAAAACTACCAATTAAATTGGCTTGGAATTAGATAAGTATTGCTGATGTAATCCATATAGATAGCCATGGACTGTCTTAATAAAATATACATATGCAAACGGCTACGTACATGGCACATACTAATAATAATAGAATAGCAAAATTGATAACGGAAGATAAGTAGTAAAATACACTCCTTTCTAAGCTAAAAAACGCTATATAAGAGAAGCAATTCCCACTCAAAGGTAGAGTACAAATATTCCAAACGTCTCTTCAAATTTCCGGAATACTCCATTCAACCTCCTAATATAAGATGCGAGTAATTTTCTTAAATATGATTGTCTCCCTTCAGCTATATTGCTTTGTCTTCCTCATTATTTTCCTCGTTGGAGACTCTTCCTCAGTCATGATCACAGAGAATCCTGTATTTAGCCAATTTTTTAAAAGTTGGATTAACCAAAAGTTATCATCAGTTTGGCCTTGGCCACAGATCACAAGAGCAAATGAAACCTGTTTGGTAGTCTCACAGTGCCCCGATGAGGAAGCCTCATTGATTGACCAGCTTCACTTGGAATTCCGTCCAGTAATTGCCGGCATGGTGAGAAAGGAACTTCGAGACAAAAGTTATTTCATACGATCAGTAACAGTGATTGTGTTAGTCCCTTCCAGTGACGATGGAGCTATTGAGCCACTTCCAGGGTATGCAGATTTGGAGGAGCCCGCGACTAACATAAGTGCAGCCGCAAACAATTTTCTGGAAGATCTTGCACAGCTTAGTTCGATTCGACGTGATAACTTCCTATTTTTATCAAAAACGGAGTCAGTCCTACTAAACCTGGTTTATCCCCACGAGGCTGTCCTCCGACTCCGAAATAAGATGGGCTTTGCCCTCGACACCGGAAGTGTTTTTGTCGATCCCATCTCATATAGCAATGGGATTCCAGTTTTATACAAGGAATTTGAGACCGAACACAAAGCCCTCCTTCCCCATCCCGTGATGGGCTACAACCTTCGTGGGCGTCACTTCCGCTTGTCCGGCTGTGTCGACATCGCTCCATTCCAGTATTTACGCTCCCGGGAGCCACTGGAACACGATGGGCTCCATTACAGAATCTTCGTTGCCTTTGCAGAAATGTATAATTTCACATTTGACACCTACTTTGAGGAAGGAACTGGCTATGGAACACTCCTTCCCAATGGCACATGGACTGGAATGATTGCCAACATTTTGTATCCCGAAAGGAACTACGATTTCGCTGTAATCTTCGGTCACTTCGCTGACTTCTACGATAAGATTGAATACCTTGGGGTGACTTCCGTCTCAAAAATTCAATTTGCATTTGCCATCCCTTCCAAAACGGAAATATCTTGGGAGGCCATATTTTCCCCTTATCAGCCCATGGTATGGCTCACTCTGGGACTAACCTATTTATCCATTTCCGGAGCAATTTTCGTAATTCTTCACTTTAAGAATATAATCAGTGCGGAGCTTTTCACCCATAACATCTACACCAGCTTTAACATCCCCTTCAAAATCTTCATGGATCAGACCGTCTGTATCAAATTGGACATCCGGAGGATTATCTTACCCTGGCTGTTTCTTACCATCATTGCTGGAACCGCTTATCGAAGCGTGTTGGTATCTTTCCTTACATTTCCGGCTTCGCCAGACATACCAAAAACATTTCGAGCTCTGGCTGAGCGGTTGGACTACAGGATCATGTTGTTTGTGATGGGCTCCATTGAAACGCAGGCCTTTCAAAATACGGATAATCCAATCCTACAAAAGATAAACACCAGATTGGAGCTTATCGATAGTAACCACGGGTCTGAGTGTTTTCATGGAGCGGTCCTCCACCAGAAAACGGTTTGCATTACTTGGTTTCCCAGCAGCAATGTGAAGTTCGCCATGACCGGTCTCGTCACGAAGAACCTGCAGATGGAGACCTATCAGTTGGGCACGGATGACGCGCTGTACGTTACCAACACGGTTCCATTCAGGAAGGATTCCATTTTTGTGGATTCCTTCGGCCCCATCCTTGCTTTACTGATGGATAGCGGGATTTATGAGCAGTGGAGGGAGGACATCACAATCTGGTTTAAGAGGAAGGCGCTGAAGAAAGTGAGAAATAGTTGCAGCGACAGTACTACCTTTAAGGTCTTCAAGGAGCTGGAAGCCAACTCTGCGGAAATCAGTCAAGGTCCTGCGGGCACCAACTTGCAGCCGCTGAAGATTAGGAATTTAGTCGTGATTTTTGTAATTCTTGGATTTGGCCTTATAGCCGGGCTCATTCTATTTGGAGGGGAATATCTACGGAAGAAACTGTAACTAGATGAGGATAAGCTGTAAACGTTAAATATCACTACTTTATACTATTGGCAGTTAGGTACCTTTTAGGAGCAAGTGCCATTTTTTTTTTCATAGAAGAACATGCAGCCATGCACAAATTCTACCTATTTGGCTAGACCATACCCATATCAAATGAGCAAAATATGATCCCTTGCCAAAAAAATATCAGTTTACACACGATGACTTAGATGACTACACCCCTTGACTTTCGTTAGATGTTAGATTGGCTCAAATTACTCTACAATTCCGTGGAAGGGAGGTGTGCTTATTAACGAAGGCATTAAATTTTGAATAACAACTCATCCCAAGTAAGTTAAAAATTAGCACAGTTGTTATTTAAATAGATTTAAAAAACAGTGAATATTTTATCGATTAAAACAAAATGCTACTTCGCTGAGGTTGGAGGTTGGCTAGAGGGAATATAAATTGAAGAAGAACATTTCGATAGACATGGATTCTGATTTTATGTTTCGATATTCTAAAAGAAGATATCGGCTGCTGCTAATTATTGTGCTGTTTACTGTAACCGATGTGAGGTGTCAAGAAGGTAAAATGTAGTATTTTCCAACAATTTTTAAAACAAATTAAAAGTGATTTAATTTTTAAATTTTCTTTTTTGATGGGCATAGGTTATCAACAGCGTTCCCTCCAGATGCATAATGACTACCGAAGCCTTCACGGTGTAGAGCCTTTAGTAATTAGTGCTGATGTGAGTTAATTAAGTTAGTATTGTTCTTTTTGTGAAAATTGGTTGAAATAATATTGACGATCTGATTATATGTCAATTATTGTGTAATTACAATTAGCTAAATGACAGAGCAGTTCGTTGTGCCCAGTACTACTCCGCCCGAGGGATGATCGACCATTCCTGCCCACATAAGAATGGGGCCGGAGAGAATCTTTGGCTTCAGTTTGGTGGCTCCCCAACCGCTGAGGAAGTGGTTCAAAGCTCCATTTCCTCTTGGTACTCTGAGGAGACCAGTCACAATTACAACCTGGATTATCAACAGCAAACTGGACACTTCTCTCAAATGGTGTGGAGAAGCAGTACGGCCCACGGATTTGGAGTGAGTTATGCGGGGAATATCGCTGTTGGCTGTGGGCTCTACTCCCCTCCTGGAAATTTTCTGGGGCAATTTAGGAATAACGTGTTTCCACCTAATTCGACCTCAACCTCGACATCAGCAGCCAACCTCAGTAATAACAGCACCACTACTACTACGACTTTTGTGGATAACGGGGGCAATTCCCTGTCAATAGTTTCGACTGTTGTATGCCGGTGCTGAGAAGGATTTATTAATCTATTTATTTATTTAACTATTTATTAATCTGTGCACTTTTTCCAATCCACCCATCTGTACATAAATTAAATTACAAATCATGTAAAGCAGGTCATTGATAAGAAAACACTGTTGTTTCGTTTAATTTTATATGTAAACATCCAAATATGCAAATAAGGGCTTTATCAACCGAAAACTATATGTTGAATTAATTTAATGAGATATCTAATTAATATGAGCAACGCCTTCTGTAGAACTAACTAATTAGGTACGTTTGGGTGAATGAAGCTGAACTTGCACTCCTTGTATGAAGCTAATAATAACTATTTACATTCACGTCATTATCTTTACGCCTCATTTGATATGTTCATTCTGGTGCTAAATAATGAATCGCAAAAACAAGATGTGCTCAGATGCATTTAAAAAAAATTATATTCATTGATAAACGTAAATCAACTTATTAATTTGTACAAATTCATTTTAATTAATACATATACATAATCCATTCATGAGATCATACTTATGACAGTATCATTGCCAATTATTATTACCGATCTCTAGAAGTCGGTCTCCAAACGTTCTTATCATACTCCCCGACATAGTTCCCAGGGGGGTCGTAAAGTGCCACCGCCACTGCCATGTGACCCTTCTTCGCAATCCCAAATCCAAGTTGACGACTGTCTCGCCAGACCAGTTGAGTAAAGTGGCCAGTCCCTGTCTGTCTATCACGATATTTGTATTTCGATTCTTCATCGTACCAATTGTTCACTGAGCGGGTGACAAGTGTATCCGTGGAGGGATTTCTTCCCCAGTGACCATGGATGTTTTCGCCAGCGGAACGGGCGTGTGGACAACTGTGGTCGATGGAGCCGATGTCGACGTAGTATTCCGCACATTTCACAGCTCTCGAATGGAGCTATCAAGAAAATCAATAATTTTGGATAGTCAATTATGGCAAAAAAATTAGGTTGATTCCAATTAAAATGGATTCTTCGATATTAACACTGAATTGCTTACGTCTTCACTCGACTGCAATGGTTTGGCATCGTGCTTCCGCCTGAAACTGTTATGAAGGGAGCGGGCCTTCCGCTGATAATCTGCTTCAGCTTTCGTTTCCAATACGTGGAATGCAGCGGATATCAGAAGAATGGTGCTTAAAGTAGCGCGGTTATGTAACAATTGACTTGGCGAATGCATTTAAAAAAAATCATTTACACCAGATGGAATATTATCTCGGCTATATTTTTCGGAGAAAAATAATTGAATCTCTTTGCCCCAATTGCTGTTGTCTGCCAGAAGAGCAACTGTCGGATTGTGCAGCAGATCAGGAGAAACTTATTCGGACTTCAAGAGACCAGAACTTGCAAATAACTCATTTTTTTACCTTTGAATCAACTTATCAGTTTAGATATTTTGTGACATCTCGTCTGTTATATAAACTCGCTCAACAAGATCAGTCTATTTTTATTTATATATTTTTTTATTAAACCAAAACCATGTTCCAGTGATTCAGAGAGGAAGGAAAACTATGTAATCAAATCATATCAGTCCGACTCTGACATGTTCATTCAGTTTTATACAAATCCAGAAAATCAAGTCGGACACGGCAGCTTTTATTTGTTTTCAAAACTTTTCCGTTCTTCACCAACCAAGGTGAATGTATGAATGATTAAAAGAAAGGAGGGATTAAAGCCATGATGAAGTAGCATGTCATGTTAAAAGAATGATAAGGAGATTATAAAATATGATAAGAGAGGTTAGCAACTTATCATTCTCATCATCATCATCACCGTCCATCCATGTGCATCTTTATCATCCGTCCAAATCCCCTATCAAGTATTCGGAGCACAGGAGCACATAACAAACTAATTAATTTCATATCTGAGCATTAAGAAAGCGTGAAAATGTGCCGGGTTCTCAAATAGCCGACTGCATTCCTGGAATCCTCCTATAATTTGCACTTGTTAGAAGAAAAAAAAATGAAGATTTGTTTTTGCAGAACTGACCATGTCAAATAAAAAGCGATGGCTCTTCATCAACCATTCTGGTTCTTATTTGGTCAGACGTATGGAATGCCTTACGAATCTGACGCTGTCTGACTATGCTGAACGTATAATCAAACATGAGGAATGGGAATAGGCGAGGAGAGGAAATCGTTGGAGGGTGAAGATGAGCTCAAGATTACTGCTGTAATAAAAGTGAATTGAGCTTGGAGGATTTTTATATGATGTGTGGATGAATGATGATAATATTTCGATTTTTCTCCATTTTTTATGCTTGGGATGACGAAAAGCCACACTCCCCCAAAAATGATAAATGGGATGGGTTGAGTTGGCGCAGACAAAAATCCGGACTGGAAATAACTCGTTGATTAATTTGTATTATTCTACCCATGAGGACTGGACTGTGATGATAATGCTAACCGTAAGAACAAAGCAAAATCCGAAGAATATCAGAACCTATCTAGTCTATAATTAGTTGTCAAGCTGTGGAACAGTCAGTGCGAGAGGGGAAATTATCTCAAGAAATTAATTACACAATTTAAGAGTTTTAATGACGAAGATGATACATGGATGATGATGAATATATACATACCTAGCGACTAGTGTAAAAATAAAAATCCCCGATTTAGGCTACGCTTCAAAATGTAGTTTTACAACTTGATTTTCTTTAGCCGACTGCTACCTACCTACCTAGTATTATTATTACGAATTGAGTTATGATTTTTGATGTTTTCATGATATTCATATTTTCATTTGTTCTACGCAATCACATCAAGAAGGGTTAATCCACCCATCTCGACCAAACCAATTTTCTCACGAGCCGGTATCATGCGTCATACAACTTGCGTACTTTTCACAGATTGTTTGTTGTTATTTATTTGCTTTTTTATTTTTTGCTGCGTATACGAATTATTCACAGACTAAACATCAGAATACAAAACAGTTCATACAAAAAAAAACAAATACCGACATAGGTATCAGATCAGTCATTATATGGACATGAGCTTGACTGAACTTGAGTTAATATTTACACGTGTAGCTAATTAAGATATCCTGTTATTGCTACATTTTATTCGATTGAAGATGACTTGATAATTAAATAGTCAAGATGTTTTTAGAAGACATGGAATGAGATAAAAAAAGGTTTATGAGTTGAGAGAGAATATACACTAATGTAAGTAAGTAAGTCGGAGATGTCGGGATTATATCGCCTTAGATGATGCCCGCGTCCTTTGCCATTCCGTAAAAGTGAGAATTTGGATTTGAGAGGAGGGCTTCTGGAGTATCGAATTCCACCATTTCTCCACGGTGGAGAACCATTATTCTACAAAAAATAAGAGAAAAATGAAATTAATTATCATGAAATTGGGAGAAAATATCTAAGCATGAATAAATGAACATTATAACTACCTGCTGGAGTCTAAAACAGTCTTCAGTCGATGAGCAACATTCAAAATCGTGCATCCCACAAAATGCTCCCTAATCGTTTGCTGGATTAGCTCATCCGTGGCGGTGTCAACGGATGCGGTGGCTTCGTCCAATATGAGAATGCTGGACTTCCGGAGGATTGCTCTAGCAAGGCATACCAGTTGACGTTGGCCAACACTGCAAAACAATGACAATTGATTAAAAAAAACCTTTCTTTTCATAATGACTTATTCATTCATCAGTTTTTGCCTACCTTAGATTGTCCCCACCCTCCGCCACAGAAAAGTTGAGTCCCTCCGGCTGGTCCACCACAAACTGGGTGAGATGCGCCAGCCTCAAAGCCTCCCACAACTTCTCATCATTGTAATCCGCAAAGGGATCCAGGTTCAGTCTTAAGCTCCTCGAAAATAACACCGGATCTTGGGGAATCACAGTCAGTTTCCTTCTCAGATCGTGAAGCCCTATCTTGGCTATGTTGACCCCGTCAATCACAATCTCTCCGTGGACGCTCTCCACTATCCTGAATAGGGCAAGGGTCAGTGAGGACTTCCCAGCCCCGGTCCGTCCAACTATGCCGATCTTCTCGCCGGAATAGATGAAGCATGAAAAATGCTTGAGGACGAGATCCAAGCCGGGCCGGTATCTTGTCTCGTAATTTTTGAATTCAATGTTGCCCATTTGCGGCCAGGCAGGACTAAGGCTTCGATTATCCGGACTAACTTCAACAAGCTGTGAGCCAGTTCGGTCATGATGTTTTGACTCAAACGGAGCCTCCTGCGGAACTTCCGTATACTCCAGGATCCTTTCCACAGAAACGAAGTTGTATTGGAGGTAGGAGGTCACCTTGACAAGCCAGTTGAGAATTCCAATAACTTGAAGAGCGTAGGTGATGGAAAGGCCCACCATACTTGGGTCCGTAGTTCTCCTCCATATTACGGCAAACACGGAAGGAATGAAGACCACCATCGAGCCCAGTAAGCCCAGACGGATGCTCAGCCACCTTCTCACAATCAAGTGAGGGAAGAAGGCCCTCACGTAGAAATCTATTTTGTCTCCAAGAATCCCCGTAAACCGCTCCTCTGCCCGGTAAGCCCTCACCGTACTGGTTCCAGCGAGGGTCTCTTGGAACTGGGCGTAGATGGGAGACTTATGAGCGTTGACGATCCGCTGAAGCTGCTGCATGCAAATGATGTAGTACCGCTGAAGGACGTAATACACGACAAACATGGGGACGATGAAGATGGTGAAGTAGACATTCGTATAGCTGATGCCGATCAAGATCCCGGCGAACTTGAAAATATGGCAAATCCAATCTCCGATCTGGGAGGGAAGAGACCTATCCAAGGCCTCCACATCGGAGCTAAACCGATTCACGATCCTCCCCAGAAGGGTCACATTAAAGAAGGACATTGGCGCTCGGAGGATCCTCTTCAGCATGTCGTTATGGAGGAGCTTCGTAGCTCGAAGGGAGGCGATGGCCAGGATGAAAAAGCCTAACAGATAGAATAGGGACTGGCTCACCCCTAAAATGGCGTACTGGATGGCATGCGTATGCGCCCTTTGCTTTACCAAGTGGCCATTAGGTCCCTTCGTGTTACTGTTCCGTGTCCATTGGCTCAACACCACATTCCGACCTATGGCAAGTCCCTCCGAAAGACCGAAGAAAAAAACAAAGAAGACTACGAGAGGAATTCCCATCGCTCGGATGTAGGCCAGATAGACGCTCAGCTTGACATCCCCCGTTTCCAAATGCTCTTCCTCAAGCAACTTCCCGGCTTCCTTCTTCTTAGCTTCTTCGTCTTGGGTGGACTTGTAGTCATCAGAACCGGGCTTGTTTCCTTCTTCGTCATCATCGTTTGGCTTCTCATTCTTGGACGTTTGCTCCAGGTTGGCAAGGAGGAGGGAAAAGTTACCCTTGCTGGCCATTAGCTCGTTGAAGGAGCCCGTTTCCACAATCCTCCCTGTACTCATCACAACGATGTGATCCACTTGGGAGAGGAAGTTATAAGCATTCGTGCTCAGAACACGGGTCTTCCCGGCAAGGATCCCATCACTTCCCAACAGCCTGTCGAAGATCCGCTTCGCCACGTGGGAGTCCACTGCACTCAGCACATCATCCAAGATAAGAACGTCGGCCCCGCTGTAGGCAAGTCTGGCAAGGGACACGCGCTGCTTCTGGCCTCCACTTAGGTTGATCCCCTTCTCCCCGATTTCCGTTTGATCACCCGCCGGCAGCATCTCTATATCTGAGACGAGGCAGCAGGCATCTATGATCTTATCATATTTCTTTTTGTCATAGGCCAGTCCAAAGCAAATGTTTTCCCTGAGGGTTCCATTCAATATCCAGGCGACTTGAGGGGCATACGCTACCTTCCCTCGGACAGTCACCTCTCCAGAATACTTCATATCCCCGAGGATGGCGGAGAGAATGGAACTTTTTCCGGATGCGACGCTCCCCACAATGGCAGTGAGCTGGCCAGCCTTGAGCTCCAGATCAATGTCCCTCAACTGCCAGTTAGTAGTTGAGAGGTTCTCCCATGCGAAATTCCCGTTGATTATTTGAATGGCCGGGAGATTCCCCTCTTTGCCTCCGTGCTCCGGTTCAAAATTGGTGGCTTTCGGGTCAATCTCTTCGGCATTGAGGAAGGCGTTAATCCGCTTGAAACTTACACTCGCATCCACAGCCGCAGAGATACAGGAAGGGAGATCTGTGATGGGATCGGTAAGCAGCGTAAATAGGGATACTGCGATAAATGCCTTCTTCGGATCCAGGACCCCACCATTGGAATAGACAAAGGTGAAGAATGCCGCGACGGAGACGAGAAACGGGATGGAATCAAAGACAAACTGCATAACGCACTGGATCAGAGTCCGCTTCTTCAAAATCTTAATTTCCTCCGCCCGAATCTTCTGAATCTGGTATTGGAAGGAAGGCTCCCAGGCATACAGCTTTATCACTTGGATCCCATTCAAAACCTCAGACAATATCTTGATCCGCTCGTCCTTCTTCTCCATCTGCTGCGTTTGGTATTTTGTGGTCACCGCCGTGAGTGCCCAGTTGATTGGTATGATGGAGCAGAGGACTCCAATGCCAGGAAGGACTGCAATCCCAAGTTCCATCCAGAGGAGGAGTATTCCAATGGTTAGCTGGAGCGGGGTGGCCCAAACCGCATCCGCCTCGTAGATCAATGCCCGAATCTTTTCCGTATCCACGCTCATCAGATTCACAATCTCTCCTGTGGTCTTATCTATAAAAAAACAAGATAAGTCAACTTACTATTAAAATTCAACATTATAAAATAAGAATTAAATCCATTGCATAAGCCATTTAATTTACCTTTTCTAGCTTCATGCGACACGTGCAACGACTTATTATAAATGATTAAATTGAGACAAGTCCCAATGTTCACATAGCACTTGAACATGTGCAAATAGAACTGCTCCATAAACAGGGTCATCACGATGTACAGCAGAAACATGATGGCAGCCCACAAATAGCCCTTCCACTCCTGTATAGATTTATCCTCCACGAAATCAATCATGCAGCCCATAATCTTGGGAGGGAGGAAGGACAAAAGGCAGTTGATCAGTCTGCAGGACACCGCCAGCAAAAAGGAGTTCCCACTGGTTCGCCACAGGGGCTTGATAATGTTCCTGCAAATACTTCGCATCTCCCCAAACTGCCGCTTTCCGTAGTGGAAGTTGAATAGTTTGAAGACAGCTTTGGACTTCAGTGAAGGGATCAGGTCCCACATGTCATCGTTGGTGAGAGGCATCTTGTTCCCTTTCCGGACTAGCGGGGTGCACCAAGAGAACAGGATGTAGTTGAGGCAGGAGGCCCGGAGAATCGGACACTCGGCGCGTTTCTGTAATTAATAAAAAAATCAATAAAATTAAAATAAGAATCATTTCATAAGTTTTACTCAGGCTGAGGATGAGACTTGACTTACCACTCCATCTTCGCATTCGATCAGAATAGAGTGCTCCCCCGACACCGGCTCGGGTATATCCGACCAGCAAAACAAGAACGATTGAATGATTATCACAGACATACAAACTCCCAGAAGGGCTAAGGTAGCTTCCTCCGCGGGATTGGCTTGGTAGGCCCTGTACTTCGTACGAAACGCTACGCAATGGACGAATAATAAGCCGAGCCAGTGGATAAGCTGCATCCCTGATGTGTGAACACATTTGGACTTGTGGAATACGATGATGCAGGCCGAAAGGAACTGAATATAAATCAAAATCTTTTTTTTTAATCTGTCGAACATTTTGTTACACTTAATTATTTATAAATCAAGTATGTTTTTGGAGGGAAGATGGAGGGTTTCAAACTTACGTGAGTGACTATTACAATCATCGGCGTGGCCCAGTAAACGCTGGGAATGTCAAATATGTCCGCCTCATCCTCCGAATCTTCCCGTTGAAGCCAGTTCACCAAGAGCGTTGCCACTTGCAGGCAGACCAGCAGAGAAATATTGAATACTTTGCAGACCCCCAGCCAAGTCCATCCTGGAAGCCAACTGGGAGTATCTTCGGCAAGGGACTTTCTATAACCGTGGATGTAGATGTCGAACAAGACTCCGATCCACAGGAAGGCACAGGCGGACCAGAGCAGGGCAGTGTTCTCAAAGCATTCTGTGAAGTCGGGGTCAGTCGTGTTCCATGTTTTGTATGTGTCCTGAAGAAAAGAAGCCACAAAAGTTATCAAATTACAATCGAGTCAAATCGAGTCATTCCAAAGTAAAAGTGTTCCATTTCATATGAATGACTGGTGATGCTTACCCAAAAAGCTGAGCCACAGTAAATATCCATCACTAACTTTCCTGAAAATTACATAAAGTATATAGCGAAATCAAATGATAAGAAACTCAAGTCACGTTAGTCCATTGCCAATTTGATGATGCTCATCCAGATTACCTTTCTTGACTTAAAAATTTGAACTATCTATGTCAAAGCATCATATAAACCCCATCACAATGGATAATCGTAAGTCACATTATAACTCGTCTAAAAATTATTTGTCGTGTCCACTTTTTGTCGTGCTGTTACGAAAAGAACAGCTTACTAACTAACTAACTAAGCACATGTTTCCCTTCCCCCATAGGAC
The DNA here is from genome assembly GCA_034696905.1 of Lepidocyrtus violaceus. Classification (NCBI taxonomy): domain Eukaryota; kingdom Metazoa; phylum Arthropoda; class Collembola; order Entomobryomorpha; family Entomobryidae; genus Lepidocyrtus; species Lepidocyrtus violaceus. The sequence goes on from JAQGAI010000547.1 coordinate 16,820, forward strand.
TTTGTATTTATTAGGCTCATCTGTTCCATTATCTATCAAAATGTTTCCATGTGATGCTTGGAAAGTTGTCCTAGGGACTATATGGAGTTGGAACATGAGTGGAGCGTGTGGAGGGAGCTCACGTTGCTACTAAAAGCCCTCCGAAACTGATCCATCGAGAGCAACCGAAAACGCCGACTTCTTTCCGTAATAAACCCAACTCCAAACTACATTCGTTTATAGCTTGCTTAGCAAATTGTAAATGAGCAAAGGAAATAGGTTCAATGGAACTTATAAAAAACAATCTCCATCCCACAATCCAACCAAACTGGGTTAGGCCAGGTAAATATTGAATGTGCATTATTATGCAACGTATAAAAAATGATAAGTATGACACGATAAGTACAAGTTATTCATAAAGCCGGTATAATGGTATTTACTATTTATAGTGGGTTGTTGTTATTGTATAAGCAAAATAATTTCATTCATGCTACATTCACGCTACTCACATATATCTCTTAGATAAGTATTTGAGTAAATGTATAACATTGCTGGTTAAAGATAAGCCGACGGATTAAACATCAAAACATGTGCATGTCACATGGAAAACCAGCAACGACTTTGGAAACTAAAACGTTAGGTAAGTTTTGTCAGAAAAAAGTAATTCAGAGAGGACGAGAAAATATGGGGCATTGTGATACTTACCATTAGGATCCGAAAAAGATTGTAAAAGTGCTGCAGTGATGATGATTCCCGCAAATCATTGAAGAAGAACTGGAAGAATTTTATTAATGGAACTGATTTAGTATTTTTACTTACTTTTTACTTCAATACTTCACTCGCTCACACCTAAGCAGAAAAAGATGCCATTGGTCGAGCAGCGATTAATGACCTTGTTCACTTTTCTAATGAAACAAGACACAGACGATGCGATAAATTTAACTTGTGGATTAGGTACTTTGTGCAATTTCTTCTTCGTATTTGCACTTTGATGCTGATCGTTTTGCAACTTTTATTTTATGAACTCCACAATTTAAACGAAATGAAAATCCATCTCTCAAAAATCCTTTATATGAAAACTGGTGGAAACAAAACAACGTTTTGTAACCCTACATATTTCAATCAGTGTCAGTAGTGTCATGTCATCATAGATCAATACATTTCCATTGATTTTTTTTACTTCACTTTGTTTTCTCTTTTAACTATCTTTTCCAAGAATTTTCGGATGTAATTGCCCACCTGAAAAAGTAAATCTCAGATTAGTGAAGTTTATCTTACTCCTCAGTCTCACAGTCTAGTGTTAATGGCTCATTAAGAAATTAGCAGGAATCCAGTTACTTTTACGAGGAGGCTATTAGAAGGCCACATAAGAATACTGTAATGCACTGTTGATGGGAAACAATTGTAGAAACAAACCATACAACAACCACACAACAGCTCGCTCGCATTCGCAGACAGACTTTTCTTTGCCCTGATGTCCGGCGATATTGGGTTTGAGACTGTGAGAGCTGTGACATGACAAACCTCTCAGAAACAGAAAAGGAAGGTAAGAAAACGTTTTGCATAGTTAGTATTAAATTCTTATTGAATGTGCTTACAAAGCAGAATATGAAGACTGGTCATGGACAACTTTATTAGGTAATTGATTTAAATCATCACATCATAATAAAAGAACTGTCATAATATTACATTTGTTGGAGAAGAAAACATAATCAGTAGATTAGTTCATTTGTTTTACATGAATACTTTTCTCTGCCTTTCGCATTTTTTACTTCCGAGTTTTCAGACTACTTTTTATATTTTTTGATGATCCTTCAAGGAATGGAAACAGCTCCAAACTCAATCCGAGACAAGTTATCCATCTTGCCCTCGACCAAATCCCCTTCCTTCATGGGCCCAAATCCATCCGGCGATCCTGTTATCATCGTGTCAAACGGCTCGAGCGTCATAAACCTGGATGTGTAGGCAATAAGCTGTTGTATGTTGAAAATCATTTCATTTGTATTGGCGGACTGGGTAACAACACCATTCAGCTTGGCTTCCAGGTGGATATTGTTGGGATCGGGGACCAATGACTTTGGAACGAATTTCCCGACTGGACAGGCAGTATCGAAGCCTTTCCCAATTTCCCAGGGAAAATTGCTTCGATTCGATCTTATCACACCTGTGGAGGAAAAGGTTATCATCGAAACCCATATTATAGAGCCTTATCATAAAAAATTTTGTAAGATAACAAAACTGGATTTTCCCGTTACCCTTCGCAGTCATGTCCAACGCTAAAAAGTATCCTGCCACGTAGTCCAAAGCCTCAGATTCCGGAATGTTTTTACCCTTCTTGCCAATCACGACACCCAACTCGATCTCGTAATAGATGGCACCCAGGGACCGTCGGAGCTTTTATGTTTGCAAAAACGTATTTAGAAAACGGTTATCATAATTAAAATTGAAATTAATCGTTATCTCAACCAAGGTAGTTTTACTCATAAGTGTACTTTTAGGAGTAAAATTTCCTTGATCTCAACTCAGGTCGCAGTATGTGGAAGGTTTTGTAAGGATTACCGTACCTCAGTTTTCTGCCCTTCCCGGATGTAGGAAGTGGATGGTTTGAGAAATAAAATAGGCTCTTTTGGAACA
>JAQGAI010000548.1:0-19402 GCA_034696905.1 Lepidocyrtus violaceus
TCAAACACCCTCAACGATAGAACCAGTCACTCACTCACTCACTCTCTATTCTAAATAACTTAATTCTACCCCATTATGTTCAAACGTATTTTAAGTATTTATATCCATAATCCACTCGAACGGAAATAATCAGATTTTCACTGTCCTCCGATTCAACATATAAAATCCGTCCATTATCAAAGCGAATTACCATAATATAGTTTACTCTCGTATATTTGCCATTGATCATTTATAAACTGCACCATTGAAAACGGCGCTTACTGTCCAACCAGCTTTGTACACAAAAGACTGATTTCAATTTTCAATATTCTCTCATTTCATATTCCAAAAAAAAAATCTAATTTTCTTCCACATGCGTACCCCTTCTCATTCATCACCATCAAATATGAAAATCTAATATTCATGATCAGTTCTCATAGTCAAAATCTAAAAGCTACCTACCCATATTTTCTAGTATTTTTTATTACATTTATGCTTTTTTCCCATCATGTGAGTAGATTTTTTTTAGCCTTTTTTCAAGTATAAAATAAAATTGCGCATTATGCATATAATGTAATAATATAGCTTGAATATTTTTCCTTTCGTGGAAAATACTGGTTCATATTTTTTTACCCCAAACAATCTACTTCCCTATTTTTTATCCTATTGTGTTCTGACGGGCTTGAGTATCAATGAAATTCGAGTAAAAACGAGTTTAGTCAACTGTATTGATTTACATAGAATTTTATGGGTTTTGTATCCAGAAGTACCTATTGCGAATTACTACGACGTGGCATATGGATTACGTATATTTATAAATTGGCTTGGCATGGGTAAAAATCTGAAAAGGTGTTTGGAAAACAAATATAGAGATTTTGATGGAGTGTGGATTTTTTTTGTGTATGGGAATAGTCTGGTTGTAGGTATAGCAGGTTATGTTTTATAATTAATTCTTTTACTACTGTTAAAAATAAACTGCTGTTTAAAACGATGTTTTTTAATAGAATTTTGGCTCAGGTATCTGGAATTTGTATACGTTTAAAAATCACAAAGCGAATATTTATCAAGAATAGTTTTAAATCAGTTCTTTGTTTGATAGTTTGTTCATTAATTTCATAAATTTTTTATCTTTAGAAAAACCGCACTGCAGTTTTTGGGAAGCTGGAACTAATAACTAATAACTTGTCAAAAAAAAATATGCATGTATACCCAAGTAATTATTATAAATACACATATAATAAGGATGATACTAATGAGAGTAAAACTTGTGATGAGAATTTTTACGTTAAAAATCAAGAAAAAGCTAAGAAAATATTAAAAAACTTGTGATTTTTTTTTTCTTTTCGTCAAAATATAGTAAGTGTGAGTAGTGGTTTAATACTGATTATATTTCGAAATCTGACCTCATAATCTCGGTTAGAGGTTAAATTGCATCCGAAAACCATGACCTGCTCCAACAAAAACAAAGTCAGGTGGATGCAAACGAGTTTTTTTACCTACTTGTAAAAAAAACTTGTTTGTTGTTGAGCTCACTTGCTCAACTTGTTCCTCCATTCAACTTTTCCTCCACCGTTTTAAAATAATGAGCGTTGGACTGGATATGATCCGGTCCAGCGCTCATTATTCATGCATTTTTTTTCAGAAGAAGCTAACGCTTCTTCAGTGCATCTCTGCACCTGGCCTTTGTTGGCTATGGCCAACTGGGCTCATTCCTTGGCCTGCTCCTTCTCCCCAACAACTACATGCATAAAACTTGCTGCACTCTTCTCGTATAAGAAGAGTATAGCAAGTCTTGCCTCCTGTTTCAAAAGGGCTTTTCTGGGAAATCTTGATCAGATCAAGGTTCTGTCCTTATTCTCTCCTTCAGAGAGTCTCAGAAGCTCCCTTATACATTGTTTGTATTGTTGCTAGTGAAACAACAACACAAATCAATAACAATCCATTCCATTTTCTTTCGTAAGAAAAACATGCCAGCTTCAACTGGCTATACTAGCCATAGGGAAAAAATATCCATGGCTTTGTATTGTCGATTCTCAAAACTGAAAACCGACAACACTTTTCAACAAACACAATACATATTCCAATGCATTGAACCATATAGCACCAAACAAAAGCATTTTCCCTCTGCGTCCTTCATTCCTCCATTGTTTGATTGTTGGACTTGCTCATTCCAAATCCAAACAATACAATCAACAGTGGGCAATCAATATTGCTCCAGTTATCTTTATAATTAAATTATTTTAAAGAGCATTTCAATTAAAATAAATTGACGTAGTTTGTAGAGGAGAAGAAGACCGTTCTTTTTATGAAATTTTCTTGCAAAAAATCGGAGGAGGAGTCAATCTAATCTCAACTCAACCATTTTGGACGAAAAAAAACCCCGGACAGGTAAATATCGTCGTTTTTTTTTACATTTTTTATTTATAACTGCCATAATCATCATAGTTACAGCATGTATAACTTAGCCATCATACTTTAGCATATCATATCATGCAGTGAGTTTCATTATCTCGTTTCCTTGCCCATTCTTTGAGCTAATCAGTTTGGGTCATCCTAATTACTTCGAGGGGATAGGGAATAAAATGGCTTGCATATTATTGATTGAGATGGGATATTATAGGAAGATCATGATTGTACAGACTTTAAATGGGAAGTAGCTTAACTATTACGTATATTACTTGCATATAGTACTAAAATGATTGCATACACAGATTAAATGAGGGAAAGCATGCAAGTTACATAGTTTAAAGGTTTGATTGAACTTATACAAATAAGGCTGAGTAGTAAACATTACTACACACAAACTTCATTTAAAATACATGTATATTGTATCAGTAGTACTTAATTGGGCAATTAGCCACATTAATGACCTTATCAGACAACAATGGTCAGTAATACATCTAGAGTCAAGTCATGACTGCCGCCGCCTTACAATAGAGTTTCTCAGCTTTCAAGAAGCTGCAGATGTCTTCATCAAACTCGACTCCAGTAATAGATGGATTGAGACTGGAGCTGCTGTACCTCTGCTCCCAGCGCCTTAGTAACATCCAGGAGGTGCAAAGAGAATTCTCAATTCTTTTCATGAGCCGCTTTCCCTTCTGTAAATAAACAAAAATAGATTTATGAGCATACAAAAGTGACTGGCTCAGCTCATTATTATGCATCATAATCAGCCAGCTCATTTTTTCTCTGTAATTTATACCTGGCAATCAAATGAGGCATTGTTCAGGTTGGAATACTGAAACAAGAGCTGCTTTCCCCCACTGTTGTTAGGGAGCTCATCATCAGCAGCACGAGTTGGAGGGGATTGAGTTGTTTGTTTGACATGATGATCATGATCATTTCCCCCCTTCTGTTCAAAAAAAGTGCTGGAATTCTTTGTTTGTGTGGGCTCCTGCTCCAATTTTTTCTTCTCAAAGGAGCCCTCAGCTGCACTGCTGTTTGATAATTCAGTTTTTTTCTGGCTCTTCATCTCATCATCACGGCTCACATCCGCATCTTCCCTTCCCTGCTGAAATGGGGGTGCTTGTTTTTTAAATGAATCTTCATCAATTTTCATCGGCACGGATGAAGCAGCAGGCTGACCGCTGCTGTTGTTGATCACGGTTGTTGATTGGTTTGGGGAATTTTTTTCTTGCTTTGTCTGCACCGGAGAAACAATAGGCTCATCTTCCTTCTGTTTTGGTGGCTGCTCCGAATCGAGTATGAACTGAGCAGTTGTGCACTGAGATGGCTTGCTTGCCTTAAAGCGAACTCCTCGTACTTTCTTTGTTGTGGTCTCACACATGACTCCGTCCTTCCTGATGAGAAATGAGCAATTTTTTTTGGCAAGGCACGTGCTACACTCAACTTGCTTCTCCTTGCACCCTTCACCCATCACCATAGCCAAAGTAGCAAGAACAAGTAAATAGAAAAAGTCCATTGTTATGACAATGAGATGATGGGTTTTTTTTCTGTTGAAGTGGCTGATGATATGATGATGCCACGGGATGGTGTTATGTTAGTTTTTTCGACTGGACAATGATATGATGAGATGCTGGTTTGTTTTTCTGTTGAAGTGGAGAATGATATGATGATGAGATGGATATTGTTACTTTTTTTCTTCAATGATATGATGCCCGTATTTGGTTGATGCTTTGAGATGATATGATTAAAGATTCCTTATGGATGGAAATGAAATGGCTTTGATGGAAACAGAGTATCAACTTGCCCCAGAATGAATGATATTATGAACTTTCCTTCAAGAATAGAATGTTGGAATGAATTATGCTCTCATCAGAGTCAACATGAGAAATAAAAGAAGGAAAAATTATTTAGCTGGAAAAGTAGTAAAAAACATGTATTAAAATCAAACCATCATGAATCATCAAAACGTGACAAAATCCAATATTTTACAAATGTCAACCCAAGACAAAGCATGCAATATTAAAATGAAATTAACTAGGTACTCCTTCCTCCAACTTTTGTAAATTAAAGAAAAATAACTAGGTACTACAAATAACAAACAAAAAACTGCAGTCAGCAGAAATAAATCATGAACACGTTCTTCACTGACGTCCCAACTTTTGCATCTTTTCAGTAAAGCTGGATTCTGCTAATTCCAAGGCCTGTGTTTTATCAGACCCACTCAAACGCTCAGCAGCTGCCTTTCCTTGCTCCAGCTCTTGTTTTGCCAAGTCAACCAAGGCATTTATCATGGTCTCCACCAGCATACCCAAAACAGCCCCACACTCTCTCAAACTCAATGGACACTGGTGACCTGTGTACTTGTTTTTGGTTTTGTACAAAAACATGTTCACATTCTTCTTATCCTTTCCAAAAAGATAATAGGACATTTTCACTGTATTTGTTGAGGGAATGTCTTTTCCCTGCCACTGTGAATAACTGTAGATGAGGGATGACGCATCTGGTCTCTGGTCTCGAATGTTAGCAGCGGCTCGGTCGTGGGGGACTGCAAAAAGCTGCATCAAATCACGATTGAAGAATGCTTTGGTTGTTTCCACAGCAGATTTCATCTCCTCGAAGGATGGGGAAAGTGTAGCACTTTCTACACGTTGTCTTTTCGGAGGGGAGCATGGAGTGGCACGTGATGGGCCAGCGACAGGTTCAAGATTGTTTCCTTCCACGGGAATGCGAGTTAGGGGTTTCCATTGAGTCATGCATCCGGAAGACGTTCCAGCAACTACAGAAGCGTAGGTCTCCCGAACGACATCCCTGGATGTTTCAGCATTCCGATGAACTTTAGGGGACTGAGGCGCAATGTCAAACACACGATGAGTTCGAATGTGTTGCTGTTTCATGATTGCAATTTTTCCAAGTGTTTCACACACAGCATTTTGGGATGGTGAGTAGACCACCCCGTCCACAACTTCAACAATTAACGGGAATCGTCTTCGAAGAACAATCCGACGTGCCATGCTGAGCGTCATTCCTTCCAAAATCAGTTCATCAGCTTCAGTATTCCATGCTGCTTGTTTGAATGGGAATTCACAAATCTCGCTTGGTTGGTAGGTAATTGCACAGTTGTATTTGGCATTCAGCTTCAAAGTAATGGGATCTCCAGAATGAATGATGGCTTCCCCCTCACCAAGCTTCCCAACAGTAAAATTGACATCTTGGGCAAATGGCATAACAAGGATATCAGTCTCACCTTGGTTGAAAATTTCGGGTTCAACTGTAAATAAATAAAATCATTTATTAGTAACATGCAAAAAACATATTTTCCCTGAAACAAAAAAAAACTTTCCCCTTTAAAATAACTTAGAGTATCACATGAAATGTACTTACTTTGCATGGGTTCCATCGTTCTCTCTTTCCTCTTGTCAAAACAACTTTACGGAAATAAATGATTGGGAGTGGATTGAAATAAAATGTTTTCAGAATGAAGGTTTTAGAGCGAATGAAGCGAGTCCAGTCAAGGGAGCATATTTTTCTCTAGTCAAACTGGTCAAGTACCCATCTGCTCATTTCAATAAAAAAATGAATAGCAGTCTAGGAACTTTTTCACTCTTCACTTCCATTTTCCTCTCCATTTTTCTCTTCCTCTCCTCACTTCCATTATTCAGTTCTCATTAGAACCCTTAGCTGACCTGATCTCTCTCTTCACCATTCCGAATTTTAAAAAGTCTCATTTATTGTTTGTTAGTTAAATGTTAAAGAGTGAAAGTTAATGAAAAAACGGATTTTTTCTGCTGCTTACAGACATCCAACCAAACACCATATCATCATCATATTTAACTTGACTTCCATAAGAAAGGTTTAATCTCTCGTCACAAAAACAAACAAGCAAATACGAATGATGAATGGAATAATGATGATGTTTATTTCAGGGTGACTTTAAGTTGACTTTAGTTTACTAATTTTATTTATTTTTCACTTTAGATTTCCATCCAAAGGGTCCATCATCCTTCACCACATCCTTCAACAAAGCCCATCATCGCATCCATCCAACCAAAGGGGTCTATTCATCCATCCAACAGGAGGAAGCAAAGGGAAAGGTAAAAAATAACTTTTTTTGTTTTCTCTCTCTCTCTCTCTCTCTCTTCTGTTCTTGCAATCTGATATCATCATCTCTATACATACTTAGCTAACAAATCATAAAGCTTCCCTCTTGAGTAATCGGGGGAAGACATCCTGATAAAATACTTGCTTGGCAAATGAGGGAACCGGGGTGCATACATACAATTCATTCATCGTGCATCCTTTTTTTTCAATGCTTTACTCTCACTCAGTATTTTCTAATCCTATGTTTGTTTACTTTATCTTATCCTTATCCTTTACTTTGTTTGTTTCTTTGCAGATATTTTTCTGCCATCAGACGAGACAAGGAAAAGAAGCAACGTAAGTTTACATTTATACATCCTTTTCATACTATGAGCATCATATTGTAATAGTAATCTCTATATTATCTCCTCTCTCACTCTCTTTGCTTACATAGAATGTCTTCTCGTAGTCGTCAACTCCCATGCATATTTTGCAACTCTATCTTTTACCAACATCGAAGTCTTCAACGACATATTTCCAATGTACATACTTGTGTAAACTGTGGACAGGCCTGTATACTTGACAACCATCAATGTCAAGCCGATTTACTGGGTGGGGGAGGACAAGCTCCAGACTTTGACTCTTCGCCTTGGGTTAGATTTAATAATGCACTGCAAAATGTTCTTCAGTCTTTTCGACTAGTAATTAATGACAATATAGTATCAATTGAGCATTTATTTAGGGTGCATCGACAAGAAATTGCTGGACTGCTAGTGCAGTGCCTAAGAGCATATCGAAATTGTAGATTTTCTTTAACATTAACAATACAAATGCAGGAGATATTTACAGGCAGATTTGAAACTAAATATTTTCGGAGCGGATACCATACTTTATTAAATCCCCTGTCCATTAACGTAATGGTAACAAGCAACATGAACCAAATTATTCGGCAGGTCAACAGTTTCATTGAATTGGGTTCGTCTTGGACCGTCCGCGACATAACATTCATGGATATTGACATTGTCCAATACAGACCGTTTAGGGGAGGGGCAAATATTGTCCTCCCTCCTGATTTACGACGAAGACGTGGCATTGCAAATATTCCAATTCAAGAGAATTGTTATAGATTTTGTATCTACGCCTCATACCTTGGCTTAAGCTCTAAACAGGAAATTGAGAGAACCTCAAATTACACTGAAATATTTCGACAAAATAGAAATAATGAAATTATTAATTTCTCGCGAGTGCCCCTGCAAGTCAGCCTTAGAGAAATTTTGTTGTTTGAAAGAGATAATCCTACATTTAGTGTGAATGTTTTTGGGTTCCAGGAAAAGGATGTATTTCCAATCAAAATTGTTCAAGAAACAAAACAGTTTCATTCCAATTTATTACTTTTTACCGACGAAGAAAGTCAAGTTTCTCATTACTTGTTCATTTTTGATTTTAACAGCTTCATGTGTAGAGCATCAAACAGACGCTACTATTGTTTTAATTGCCTTTTTGATTATGCAACAGAGGCAAAGCGAGATGAGCATTATGCAATGTGTAAGGAGGGAAAATGCAGATACTTAAAATTTTTTAACGAAGGAGAAAAGGAAATTGTTAAATTACATGAATATAGCCTACCACGTGCTTTGATTCTTTTCTTTGACTTTGAAACTATCAATAATCCAGACACACCCTACCAAAACACAAATAAAATATTACAACCCTGTCATTTTGCCTATGTTTTGGTTACAAGCGAGGGTGAAGTAGTAGAGTACGGTCAATATACTGGCAGAGATGCAGCAACCGTCTTTGTAGATAAAATGGATAAAGTATCCACCCAGCACATGCCCAGCCTACAATTGTACAAGGATGTAGTTAGATCAAGTCCAGAAGGAGAAGAACGATGTCGTTCAAGCACGTGTTGTATTTGTCTGGGTCCAATACGTGGTGAAATGCACCGTCATCATAATCATACTGCCTATCCTATTCGATCAAATACAGGCATTCTAGTTTCACCCGGTGATTACTATGGATCTAGCTGTAAGGAATGTAATATGCGACTTCGTGTACAAAATGAAATACCTTGCTTATCTCACAATTACGCAAGGTTCGACTCGATGCAAATGATTAGAGGATTAGCTCATGTCCCAATGCGGAAGCAAAATATCATTGCTAAAAATGCAAATACTATTCTTTCTTTAAAATACAATAAAGTCCAATTTATGGACAGCTTCTTACAATTGCCATTTGCTCTAAAAGATCTTGTACGAATACTGCGGGCATCAGGCTTGGAAAAGTTTAAAATTACAAGATACATGTTCCGGGAATATGAAGACGAGTTGGATAATTTGTTGTTTAAGCAATTTTTTCCCTATAATTTCATTACTTGGGAAAACCTAGATCAAAACGCTACCTCACTTCCTCCCCGTGAAGCTTTTTACAATTCTTTACGTGATGAATCCTTGAGCGAACAAGATTATGCCCACGCTTGCTACATGTACCAACTATTTAACTGCAGGACAATTGCAGAGTACATGCGAATTTATTGTTTGCTCGACGTCTGTCTCCTGGCTGATGTGTATTTGAATCATCGCAAGCAGTGTCTTGATTTCTTCAAGATTGAGTGCTTAAACTTTATTTCATGCCCTTCCATGTCATTTAGGCTCATTCTTGGAATGAGTGGACAGGGGTTAGACTATATTGCAGATGCCGACATGTACCTAATGTGCAAAAAGGCTAAGCGAGGTGGAGTAGTCAATTACACTGATCGCCTGGCTTATGCCAACTACCCAACCTCTCCTTCGTTTAACCAAAGTCAACCGACTAGATCCTTGATTCAACTGGACTTTTCGGCAATGTATGGCGTTGCAATGTGTAACATGATTCCAGTTGGAAATTACAGATTTTTGTCTGAAGCTGAAGTAGCTAGCTTTAACCCGCTAGATTATGATGATAATGGTCCTACAGGATTCCTTGTTAGCCTGGACATTGATATTGATCCGGATTATCATGATTATTTTTCCGACCTCCCTCCATTTCCTGAAAAGATTAAGATTGACCCTACTCAAGCCTCGTCTTTTCAGCAAGATTATACTGACGATGTCGGGAATTCATTCATGAAGGATTTTAACACGGAGCAGTTGATTACTTCTCTGTACAACAAGTCTGGCTACGTACTTCACAACTTTTTATTAAAGTTATATTTGCAACTAGGTGGAATCAGAATTAGACAAATTCATAAGGTGGTCTCTTACTCCCAAAATTGTTTCATGAGACAATTTGTGGAAATGGCAATTAGCAAGAGAAATTCAACTGATGATGAGTCGTTAAAAAACTACTTTAAGCTTTTGATAAATTCTGGGTATGGATTTGCAGGGCTAAATGTTGAGAATTTTTGCGAAATAAAAATTTGCAAAACCGCCCCGGAAGCTCTACAAATTTGTAGTAGGCCAAACTTTAAAGCTTTTTCGGTGTTGGCCCCATCTTTAGCAATTTTAGAGAGTTCCCCAGTAAAGACAGTGATTCGAAATCATTTGTTGGTTTCTACAGCAATTTTAGACAGGGCGAAACTACTTCTCTACAAAACCTGGTATTTGGGAATCTCTAAAAAATTTGGGGACCTTGGTGTAGCACATAAGCTACTTTACGTTGACACTGACTCTTTTTTGTTTAGAGTTGATCTCGATTATGAACCAATGTTGGAGCATTTGGGAGATATTCGTCTCGACAACAAACCAATCATGGATTTTAGTTATCTGCCCACTACACATAGGTTGTACAATACGAATGTCCAAAACCAACCGGGTTATCTAAAGAGCGAGACAAAATATAACCGCATTTTGGCCTTTGCTTGTCTTAAAAAGAAGTTTTATTCGCTAAAGATTGAAGGAGCCGATGACAAAATGAGAGGGAAAGGCGTTCCAAACGACCTACTTCGAAAGAACTTTACATTTGAGACTTATAAGCAAACAATTTTAACTGGAAATATCCAACGAGTTCCGATTACGTTTTTCAAGAGACTAAACCAGCAAATTGTTGAGGTCACAATGAACAAGATGGCCTTTAACAGCTTTTCCATATCCCGCTATTTGATTCCACCTCGGGGAATCGAAACACTCCCTTGGGGGCATAGAAGCATTGTAGATGGTAGTGGTGAGACAGTTTCAAATGACTAGGTTATATATGATTGGTGGAAATTAAATTGGGTAGGTTGTAGGTAGGATGTATAAGTGTGTATAGATTTTATTTTTAAATCAACATTTGTAAAAACACATTTTATGTTTGGGTAAATAAATCATTTCTTTATAAATTTAAATTTTTCACAAGTCGTCCATCCGGAATATGCTGGTTTGGTTTTGTTTGCATGATTTTTATTGTTGTTAATCTTGAGTGATGGACCGTCACCCGAAAGCATTCTTTTTCCTTCTTTTCCAAACAAACAGAGAGGAGCATTGAACTGACGAAGGGCACCGACCAATTGTTCCAATCCCTCCAGTCTAATCCTTTGTGGAGGTAGGGTACACGTAAGATAATTTACCAAGTCAACGACATTGGATCCCGATACTGTAACCTTTCCATCGCTAATTTGACCGAGCTTGTCCCACGATATATCACATCTCAGCAGCATCTGTTTAATAAAATTCATATCCACTCGTTAGAGAGCATTCATGAGCCATTTTTACTCGATGCATTTACTCGACTACTTACTGAAAGGATTTTTTTGCCCTTTTCCTGCTGGCGCTGTGGTAACATTGAAATTACATCCACATCAGATAGGTTTTCAGCTGTCTGATGACTCATGACTGGTGGAGATGGAGAAGGATCGGGACACGTGTCCATCGAATCAACTGCAGCTGGCTTGGCATCTACGGCAGGTGTTTGAGCTTGAACTAAACGTTGGTAAGTCTCGATGGGTAATGCCCGGTAGATCCGAAAGCTAGACATTTAGCTGACTGCAAATTAGTCCCTCGACAAACTTTGATAAAAACGTCACGACCACGATACTAACGAGGCGAGAATGCTTAATTAAAAACTTTTTTATCCTATCAATGGTCCACGTTTTTTTCAGGAACGAACTAATTATTCTCTTCCACTTTAAAACTTTTTTCTTTTCCTGTCTGGTTTCAAAAAAGCTGTCAATGTTTATAAAGAGCTCCGAAATTGTTTTTATTTCTTCGTCGGACGAGCTTTTTAAAATTTGCTTTACCCGACTGTCCCTAGACTGACAGAATGTTTCCAGATAAACTCTATGAGCTTCGATTCTCGCCATGGTCAAAATTACACTGGTAAAAAAAAGTTTGCTTCGTCAACATTTATATTATCACGAACACGAAATCGATTGTTTTGCAAAACAGAAAAGTCTAGAAAAAGGTAACCCCTATTGTTCCTAGATACAACGTAGTTGAAAACTTCCTTCAAAAAATTGCCGTATTCTCCAAAACTCTGCTTGGCAAGAATAGATATAGTACTCTTATCTCTTATTGAATTGAAAAATGTAAGATAAGTGGTAGATAGTGAGATTGTTCGGAAATGAGGCGAGGAGAACAAATTATGCAAAACTAGAATGATGGAGACGGACGAATGAGACACTGATCTAATGACAAAATCGGTAATTTGCTTTCTGAGGTTACCCGTAATGCTTGTTTGCATATCGTCCAGTATGCATAAAGTTCCTGATGTAAAGGTGGAGGGATTAAACTCTGTAGTAAATTCTACGAATGAATGCTTTTGAGCAAACTGATGATAAACTGGTTGATCAATGCCGTAAATATACACAACTTTGTCAATCTTTCCACTTATAAGTTTGTCTTTATTTTCAATCAAATTAAATATAAGATGGCTTTTGCCAATTGTACTTGGACCAACTATAACATGGGTAAATGGGTGAATAAGCTGTGATACAATTTTATCCTTATCCATTTTTTTACAATATGCAAGCTTGAGCTACAGATTACAACTAAAACTAGGATTTACAAGTTTGGTTTAATATATACATTATAAAAGTTTGTTACAATCAAATCGTTATGTGCTTTGTTAGTAGTAAATTTAGATAGAAACTGGCAATATGGAACTCCCCTTGACCGATAGTAACTATACATTAAAGCCCACTTGCCACAAGTTTCGCTCTTGCTATGCTGAAGCTGTATACAATTTTCAAGCGGGTTTGTAATAACGCTAAACTTGTTTGAATAATACATCAAAGACCTTCCCACTGAATCAAAACTCTCGTAATCATTATTATTAAAAGAATACAATGTAAACCAATGGTTTTGAGAATTAAATATATACAACTTTGGGCTCGGCGCTCTTAAAAAGATTTCCACCTCGTGCTCGCGCAGGATACCCACCGATTTTATATTAGTTCCTTCAAGAACTATTCGTAAGCCTTTAAGCAGCTCGTTTGAATTCATTATTGTAAAGCACTAGACACTTGAACCCCTTTAGCTGAAATTGATAGGACGGACTGAGCCTGTCCAATGGCCAACAACGTTGTATTTTGACTTGCTCCAGCTCCAAATTTTATTCCAATTGACAAATTTCCACTTTTATTAAATCCGTTTTGTTCATTTGGGTAAAGCCTAAACACATAGAATGCGTTTCCCGTAATCCAATTTGTTCGGTTTATTCCAATCGACCTTTGCTGGAGGTTAAGATTCTTGATGAGATGTTCGACTGCCAAAACATATTCACTGTCACTGACGGTAAGTAGGTTGTATTCACTCTGTTGGTTGTTTACTTGGACCTGCAAACTGCTGACGTCATTTCGCCCAAATGCAAGGCAGTTCTTTGAAAGCTTCCCGTTATAAGCTTCCGTCTGCATAAAGGCAATACATAACAGCTCTGGCAAAGTTTGAGAATTAAAAATGTTTTCAACCGTCGCATTCACGGTATTGCTCGAAAAATGGGCAACTCGTATCGTAGATTTTGTGTAGGGGTAATTCAAAGCCTTGTGTTGAAACAGTTGAGCGTGCAAACTATATATTTCAATAGCCACGTCAATCTTGCGTATATGCAAAACACAGTGTTCAATCTGAATTTTGTATTTTTTTACATCCGATGTGCAGCACAGAGCCAGCTCTTGTGCTGCTCTTTTGAGAACAACTTTGAGGTTAACATCGCTATAAATGTAGCGATCACAGCAGAAAATATCGTCAAACAATGGGACGGCCACTTCCACAAGCTTACTGTTTGCCACCAGCTTCTTTCTCAGTTTAAAACTTTCATTTGCTTCGCCAATTGTTTTGGGGGCATCGTCAAATTTATATATTGAGTTCTGGAGTTCGTTGTTCTTGTAATCCAATGAATAGCTCAGCAAGGTTTTGACATGGGCGAGTAGGTTATAGTCGGACGTGGACGAGACGAGGTTTTGGTTTACATAAACGTTTGCTTCCTTAAATGTCGTGGCTCCAAACAGGTTGGTTGGAGCGACATCGTCTGTCCCAATTAGGTCAGTATCATCAGAGTTTTTGACTCTAAATTTCATATCCAATATTGAGTTTTTGAGATCGTAGTACTTTCCCTGAACGCTTGCCACCTACAAGCAAATAAACAGAGTTTGATTATAACGATTCGCAATAATTAGATTTTGATTTTCCCAAAAAACTGAAATATAATTACCGAATAAACTAGCGGCTGCGTCTCATCCTCCAATGACGTTGAACAGTAGACTTGTTGGTAGAATGCTGAGCGAATGCTTGCATCCTGCAAACCCGCGTCGACCTGTAGGCTATTTACAAAGGCAGGAACAGGTTCCATTTTTACCTTTTCTTCTTCTTTATTTGCTTTCGTTTTGATTTAGGCTTTGACTTTTTCTTGCAAGGTTTTACACAGCGTTGTTTTTTACTTCCACCACTTAGCACGTCCAGTTTTGTTCTGACTGTTTTTCCCTTTTGTTTTCCTTTTTTAATCTGACGTTTTCGCTTTTTCCCACTGGGACCCTTCTCTGTCTGTCTGGCAGCAGAGAGGGGAATGAGTTGCTGAACTTGATTGGGAATTAGACCGAAATTCATTTTAAAGCTGGATAAACACACGTCTGCACAGTTTGTGATCGAATCATGTACTGTCTGCGGTTTGGTTTTTAGGTAGTATTTAAATAGCGCTAGGCCGAATGTGCAGAACAACCGTAACGTCACCTCGAAAAGGAATGGATTCACGTCGTTCATTTGTAATCTGCAAATGAATAGAATCTAGGAAGGATTTGGAAAGGGGGCTGTATATTATCGGACTAAAAGTTATGTTTTGCGTTGTTTCCAGTCTAGTATGAGGTAGCACACGCAACATATTTTCCGCAGAGCTGTACAGAATTTGAGGAGCAGTAATGTCCGAGCTGAGGATGATATAGTGGTTATCTCTGTACAAGTCAATAGTCCTTGTCTTAAATCCCAAACCAATTCCTTTGTTTGCTGGACTGCCTAGAATATGGCAGATTTTTGGACTGGGATACAGCGTAATTTTATCGCTTTTTCCCTCCAAACGGATAATATCTTCGTTATCTTTAGTGTCATAAATAAAATGGAGATCGACAATGTCTCCCTCGACCAATGCCGTGTTAAAACTTGTGACAAGCCCTTCTGGAGTGTATTCGTGTGGCTCGGGAACTTTGAGACTCTTTTTATCATATTCCTGGATCAACTCAAAACCAAAAACTGCATTTCTAGGTAGATTTTCATATTCAATTCCATCGTATGGCGTCTCTGCACATATTTTTGATCCGACATAATCAAGTCTTTCAAATCCAAACACTCGTGCAAAATAGGGACTAAGATTCACAAGAATATTTGATCCGTACTTTTGTTCAATACAATAGTAAATCTGTCCATTTACAGAGTATTGAGTTAGACTGCAATTAAATCCAGAAGCTTTGGTATCTTTATTAAACTGAGTCACATCCAATGCTAAATGTGTGTTGCGCTTGTGCACTTGCAATTTCACGAGGGATCTCGGCTTTAGTTGAGAAGCTATTGTATTGTCATTTTCTTCAAAGCCAAAAATATTGTTTGAACTTTTAAATATTAGCTCCACCAATCCCACCTCGTAAATGTTTTCTTTGAGAAAAAGTGGAGTCTTTAGCACAGTCACAAAATTTGAAGAAGTATTTGAATTAGACTGGTTTTTAGATTGGTCGCTGGAAAGCACAATGTAATGGCTTCTCATCATTTCCATTATGGTGCCGGTAACAGTTCTGGCTCGTAAAAGCTTCCAAGTATGACTTCTCCCGTTGAATCTCTGAGTTTGTAGGTGGGAGGGTTGGTTCGGAGGACTTTATCAATCCAAAACAACTCAGTACTGAATTTTCTCGAGTACCCTACAAGATCAAAGAGAAATGTAATGCACAGTAAATCGTATTGTCGTTATTTTGTGTACCTTTCTCAAACGTCCCTCTCAGAAGTGAGATGTGTATTCGATCATCCTTTTTGTATTTAGCTTTAGCTCGAGCAAGCTTGTTAGAGTACAGGCGGTTCCAAACCAACTGAGAGTTTTCTGGCAGTGCGGCTTGGTTAGGACTCATCCCATGTGCAGAGTGTATTTTGTTATTATAATTGCCGACTACTTGATTCAGGATATCCTTAAACTTTAGATTCTTTCGATGCTGAAAAATGCGCTGTAGCATCTCCATCAAACTGCGAATTACTCTTTCACACATTGAGGCTGTAAATACAAAATGAATAGAATTATTTCTGCTCCCCTTTTCAAGCTGTATAACTTGACTTACCTTTTATTTCGCTGGAAGTATGGTATAGAATAATGTTTTCCTTTTCCAAGAACGTTTTAGTGTCCTTTGAAGTGTATTCCGTTCCTAAATTAACAAATTAGTTAGAGCTATATTTTAACTTATTTCTGTATTTGTCTTTTACCTTTATCAGTTTGTAGGTAGGCTGGCTTCTTTTTAACTTGTTTTAGCCATTTTTTAAATGCCTGAATAATTATTGATGGCTTCTTGGAGGATAGTGGGTAAGCATAAAGCTGCCTACTAAACAAATCGAGAAAAATTATGATATTCTTATATGGAGCATTATCTTTGTAATACTTTCGTCCCAGTACAATAAGATCAGAACAGAACATGAAGTTTGCAAAATGGGATATAGTTTGTCTTCTTTTAAATCTTTTTCGGGCAGGGGCAAATAGGTAGTACTCTGGTATTTTTAGTAGTTCTGTCTTTACTTGCTGGTAGGTTAACTTTGGCTTTCGGTTTCTAAAGAAAGACACTGCCCCACTATAACTCCCTTTAAATCGAGGATTCAAGTACAGTTTCTTTACATTTGCCATTCTACTAGATGCCTTGGGAAAATTTAGGACAACTTCCGCAAAGTCTTGTCACCTTTTACAAACGAAAACTGATGGGGATGATGACGCTTGGAAGAATGAGGATCGCATCCCTTCTACACGAAACAAGAGACTCTCCTGGTCCCCTTTTGGCGATTTTGGAAATACTGCTAAATGCACCACCGTGTAGCTCTGGGCGGCTGGATGAAACTGAAATTATGGCACGTATTGCTCCACTTATTAGAGGATTCAACGGACGTATTCCGTTTGTTGTCTCTTATGAAGATTCCGTTACGATTATCCGTAATGTGATTGGCCCTCGAGTTGATGATGTTTTTGCCGTTTTGGAGTTGAGCTTGGAGCGGGTAGAAGATTTGTACAATCTACGGCTTGACCCGCCTCGTGGACGAGCTTCTACACGACTACGCTCGCCAAATAACCACATGTACAAATGTATTCGGAACTTTGTTTTGCCGGCAACGGGAAATACGAATGGAAGATCACTGACTGATTACTATGCTGGAAGAGGAGTTTTTGTCCCAGCCATGCGGGAAGGAAGGCCACGCCGGCCGGAGGCCCAAGTGATTGATTTGGCAGAAGACATGGAAGTCGATGCTCCTCAACCAGTAGTAGTTCCCATCCTGCCTCCCGTTCTCAATCCCGTTCCTCTTGTTCCGCTTCCAGACGCTATTCACGAAATAAGGGCAGCTCCGCCAGTAGCTATTGTTCCAGCTGCTAATAACCAAGACGGTCCGGCCAATGCTCAAGCTGAAGCTGGTGCACAGGGAGATTTGTTGATGGAACGGCATCGTTTGGAATTTATAAATAACCAGTTGCGAATAATTATTGAGCAAAACTTTACCTGCTCCATTTGCTTTGAGCATCTGACTGATGTAAATTTATACTCTAATTGTTTTAATATTTTACATTAGAATTGCTGATTGTTAAATTTGTCAATTTTTACTTTTGTCTAGTCCAAGCAGCTCGTTTGTCTGCATGTTTTTTGCGGATCTTGCTGGGCTACACTGGCACCCAACCGGGCAAACTTACGAAATGTTCAATGTCCTACTTGTCGACATAATGTCACTCGCGTTCCCAGAAACTTTGCAGTCCGACCTAATCTTCTCCAGGATGCAATCGATCAACTTGTTGCACTTGTCGCTCCTCGAAATTAACCACCCTGCCTACACTTTTTATTTTCCTTTTTCATTTTCCTTTCTGCACAACCTTTTCCATTTCATTTGCACATTATTTATTTTCATTTGCACTTTTCCTTCCACTCCCTTGCACTTTTTGTATATAGATGGGTCGCAGCAGCCGAATGCAGCTGATTAAAGATAGGAAGGAAGAGTTGAAGGATATTTACAGATCCATCCCACAAGTACCACCAGGACATTGGACGTTCCATTCTGAAGCAACACGAGATCTCAAGCTCACGAACAAAATAAAGAAGAACAGGCAAACAGTTGAACCTTCCATGGACGAGATCAAAGATAGGATGAGGCGGATTAGAAATGTCCACATAACAGTTCCACTAAAAATTGGCATGTTGTACTGGACAGCAAAAAAGGATCTGATCTACGACCAAACTGCAACACGGGTACCTTCCATCGAGCAAATAGATCAGCGGATGAAGCAGATAATGAATCTTTACAAAAAATTTCCGAGAAAAAAGGACCAACTTACAAAATCGATATTGTACTGGGATGCAAAAGATGACTTGATTGACGACTACTCTCGGCAAGCAGCATCTCAACCTTCCTTGGCGCAAATCGAAAAGAGAATGTGGGAGCTGGTGTATTTTTGCACAGAATATCGAAATGAAGTACAGCCATGGGTGCTGTACTTTGCTGCAAAAGAAGATCTGATTAAAAACTACAACCATGAAGTACGCCTAATAAACAAGGTTAACTTTGAGTCTCTTACTGTTTTACAAACTATTGATGATTATGTTTTGTATCTTTTCTAGGGGACAATTCCTCTCGCCGTTCAACAGTTTCACAGTTTTGAGAAGATTTATGATTTTATGAAAGGTTCCTGCTACCGTAATCAACACTACCGAAAGGAGAAGTGGACCAAATGCGAAAATCCCAAAGCTCGTAAAAAATGGTTCGCAAGATTCGTAGCTGCACAACCTCAATTGGAGCAGTGGAGAAACGATATGGTCCACTATGCGTAAGTTTATCTTTTTATTATTTTATTTTATTCTCTTTCTTGTAGTTAGTATGTGTATAATAACTGACACTAGTCCATTTTTCTTTTTTTAGTGTGCGAAAGGACCAGTTTTGAATGGGATTGGATTTGACTGGACATGGATCGGGACGCTTACTTTATTTTATTATTCTTGTTTTACTCATTTTCTCAATATTCATATTTGTACTTACTTTGCATTTTTCTTTGACTATGATTTACTTTTACTTTACAATTGTATTATGATGATGATGATGATGACTTGTTCTTTTGCATAAAAAAACCAACAAAATGAAACACGATTGTTGTTTAACAGTTTATTTCAAAACAAAACTCCAAAACAAAACAAACTTTCAAGAAAAATCGCTACTTTAACTCAAACTTCAACTTTAAAAATTACAGGTCCAGGACACATGAAAAAGTTTACGGTTTTCACCACTTTAATCTACACATTCTCCTCTTTCCAATGCGCTATAACACAACACAACAAAATAATTAT